>CAEMYA010000115.1:1353439-1402025 GCA_903131615.1 Diplodus sargus
GGGGTACACTCGGTGTGAAAGCGCTGGTGTCACACACAACATCGTAAAAAACACCAGTTAGCTAGCGTAGTCGCGCTATCACACACTTCTGTACGCCTTTGTCACCAGTTCCCGGTCCAATTTCATCCAGTTCTGCTCAACCTGAACTCTGCGCCGCCTCTGCCGCCAGCCTCAAGCGACATTCAAACCATCTTTGGCCCAACTCCGACGTTGAAAGAGGAGGTGCTTTCGATTTTGAACACCGTGTGTGTGTGTGCGCACCAGGGTTATTATAATGAACTAAAATTAAATTCCTAGATAAAAACTATACTTCGACTACTTAGATCACTTGTTAAACTAATTAAAACTAAACTAAAATGAAAACACAAACTGAAAAACTAAATTAAAATAAAATCTAATGAAAATTTTAAAAGTATAATAGCCCTGACACACACACTCATTCACTCCATACTTCATTGTTTGAGCTGCTCTGTGAATGGCAATAAATGTGTTTTGTTTGTTTTTTTAAAGTAATTCTGGGACGGCATTTTTCCTTACTTTTTCGTACTTTGTGTAGGTCTTAAATTTAGTTCAAAATGGTCTTAAAAAGGTCTTAAAAAGGTCTTAAATTTGACTTGTTCAAACCGGCAGAAACCCTGTTAGAAAATGCCACAATTCACAGAACAGGTTTTTGTTTTTGTTTTTTTTACCACCATACTATAGCGCTGTTGAACTTAAGAGGGTATACTTACCAGCCTAACTTTTCTATTATATAATATACTCCGGGCACACATATGGACACAGGAACTTTCAATTGAATTTGATCATATCAATTGCATAATAGACATCTTCAAAGAAGGAGAGGGAGGGATCCATTACATTAACAATACTCATCATATCTCTAAAGTTCATTTGTTTCCCTAATCTGGTTTTCAATTACACTTTCAGATGATTATGTTTAGTCTCAGTGGAGCGCACCACTCCGCCATCAAATTGATGTCTCTCATTGTTGTTATCACACTACGGTGTTATTAGTTTAATCCTTAATTCTAACAGGCCTTGTGTGCCAGAGCTGCACACTCTTTCAGGGAAAGAATTTGGGCTCAAACCAAGCATGATATTGCTTTTCCTCTTTTTAGAAGGAGCTGTTCCTCTCCTCTGGTGCAAAAGAAAGAAAAAAAAAAAGTCTCTGCCAGCTTTTCCACGCCTGCAGCTTACTAAAGGCTTCAGCAGAGATTTGTCTGATTATTCTCTCCATCCCTTTGTGACTTACATAACTGTGTCTTTACAGTAAGTTTGGATTTGTAAATGTTAAACATCATTTAAATTCCCTCTTCCTTTTTGATCCTCTGTTATATTTACCTCCCACATGTACTTGTCTTTTAAAACAATCCCTCTCCTCGTGTCTGTCTTTATGTCATTGCTCCTCTGTGCTGTGTATTGACACATAAGAAGTCAAAGAACTGGAGACACTCCTGACACTGTAGAATGAAAATGTTTGACTGGTATCTTCACCATTATTTATGTTTTCTACCACACTGTGTAGCTGTGTGTTTTAACTTATAAAGGGTTTCCAATTATCCTTAAAGTCCTTGAAGGTTTCTGAATATAAGGTAATATGTATATACAGTCATGGACGAAAGTATTGGCACCCCTGGAACTTTTCTAGAAAATGCACCATTTCTCCCAGAAAAGTGTTGCAACTACACATGTTTTGGTATACACGTGTTTATTTCCTGTAAGTGCATTGGGACAATGCAAAAAAGCAGAAGAAAAAAGCCAAATTTTACATGATTTTACACAAAACTCAAAAATTGGGTCAGACAAAACCATTGGCACCCTCAACTTAGTATTTGGTTGCACACCCTTCCAATCACTTCCTATAATCATCAACAAGTTTCCTACACCTCTCAACTGGAATTTTGGACCACTCTTCTTTTGCAAAGTGCTCCAGGTCTCTCAGATTTGAAGAGTGCCTTCAAACAGCAATTCTGAAATCTTTCTAGAGGTGTTCTGTGGGATTTAGATCTGGACTCATTGCTGGCCACTTGAGAATTTTCCAGCGCTTGGTCTCCAACCATTTCTGGGTGTTTTGTGAGGTATGTTTTGGGTCATTGTCCTGCTGGAACACCCCCGACCCGAGCTTTCTGACACTAGGCCCAACATTACGGGCCAAAATCTTTTGATAGTCTCCAGATTTCATGATTCCTTGCACACAATCAATGCACCCAGTGCCAGAGGCAGCAAATCAACCCCAAAACATCTTTGAACCTCCACCATATTTTACTGTAGGTACCGTGTTCTTTTCTTTGTAGGTCTCATTCTGTTTTCTGTAAACAGTAGAATGACGTGCTTTGATAGAAAGCTCTACCTTAGTCTCATCTGTCCACAAAACATTCTCCCAGAAGGATTCAGGCTTACTCAGGTATGTTCTTGCAAATTGCAGTCTGGCTTTTTTATGCCTCTGTGTAAGAAGTGGGGTTCTCCTCGGTCTCCTGCCGTAGCGCTTCATCTCATTCAGATGATGACGTATGGTTCGAGCTGACACCGTTGCACCCTGAGTCTGCAGGACTGCCTGAATTTCTGTGGAAGTTGACTGAGGTTGTTTATCCACCATTCAAACTATCCTGTGTTGCATTCTTTCATCAATTTTTCTCTTCCGTCCATGTCCAGGTAGATTTGCCATAGTTCCATTGGTTATAAACTTCTTGATTATATTGTGCACAGCTGACAAAGGAACTTTAAGATCTCTGGAGATTGACTTGTAACCTTGAGATTGTTGATTTTTTTTCCCACAATTTTGCTTATTAAGTCGTCAGACAATTCTCGACTCTTCTTTCTCTTTTCCATGCTTGGTGTGGCACACACAGGCACACAACACAAAGGTTGAGTCAACTTTTATACACTCTAACTGGCTTCAGTTTCGATTTCTATATTGCCAGCACCTGTTACTTGCCACAGGTGAGTTTAAATAAAGATCACATGCTTGAAATGAAATTATTTACCCACAGTTTTAACAGGGTGCCAATGATTTTGTCCAGTCTATTTTTGGAGTTTAGTATAAAATGATGCCAAATATGGCTTTTTTCTTCTGCTTTTCTGTGTTGTCCCAATGCACTTAAAGGAAATAAACATGTGTATACCAAAACATTTGTAATTGCTTTTGCTTTTTCTCACTTTTCTGTGAGAAATGGCGCATTTTCTGGAAAAGTTCCAGCAGTGCCAATACTTTCGTCCATGACTGTATATAGCTTAAAAGCTTTGAAATTATATATTTTGTGCAAAAATATGAATTAAGACAGGAGATAATGGTATATGTCCCGCTGTCTGCATGTATGTCTCCTACAGTTATCTGCCATCACTGTAATACAGCTGCTCATTTGAGAAGTGTTCGCACATTCCAAGCCTCTTTCACATTGTAATTGTTGTCTGTGAGCTTCTTTAAAGCCTGTCAGTTCTCATTATAAATCTTCTCAGTGTTGAAACAGTAATTAACCTTCCTGTCCTTCTCCATGTCTCAAACTTTGCTGTGTTGAGTCCTTGAATTTGAGGAAAGTGGGTCTGGAGAGTCCTTTAAAAGTCCTTGAATCTGATGTTTAAAAAGCTCTGCCTTCAGTCTGTTTAGTCAACTTGATATTTCCTATGGGGACTGTCCAGTGCCTCTGTAGTAGTCTCCATATTTCTCCCCCCACCTCTCCTCATTCTCACCAACATGTGACAAAGACGGACGTCTGTGTGAAGATCCAAGACTCAATGATGTAGCTACATATGTCATTTAAATGTCTTTATAGATTGACTCTAACAGGCAAGGACATTCTCTGAATACTGGATGGTGTCTCAGGTTTCTGTTTCATGTCAGTTTTTCCACATAAGCGGCATACTTGAAGCCTTTTCATATAACTCTTGTCACCCACTTCAGATGTCTTGAAAGCACTTGGATTTTTTAAACAGAGTCATAATTACCTTAATCACTATTCAGATTATGTTTGCTCTCTCTGCAAAGGATTGTCTGCTCAGTAAACCAATAAGTAGCTCACTATGTTTGTAGAATTTTAAAATAATCGGGTGTTTTAAGCTGCCTGGAGCACATTTTCAAAGTTCTATTGATATTCAACAAAAAACAACACATGAATGAATACATATAATGCAATCCTAGGCTGTACCTGTGCATGCCCATTCTACCTGAGTTTGGCTTTCTACTTCTGCTTGTTTTGTTTTGTTTGTTCTTTTTCTTGAAACTCATTTTTGAAAGCCTGTGGTTCAAGTAGAGTGACGCGGTGTAGTGTGGACCTGTGCGGCTGAGGAGGAGGGAATACTGCATGTACTGCATATTTAAGTGCCAAACATCAAGTTCTTCATTCTCCTTTTTTCAAACTGTTCTCTCAAGTGTTTCTTTAAGGTTGCTTTCTCCTGAGAAAGTTTACTTGACAGTCATTCATTCACAGTCAAATGTCATATATATTGAATGTATTATTCATACTGTTTGCTTCATACTTGTGCTGATTCTCAATGTACTTTTAGGATTATTTGAGTGTGGCACTGAAATGATGCTGAAAGCGGGATTCCCTGACAACATCATGCGGTCTTTGTGTCCGTCTCCCCAGGTGAGATCACGTATGGAGGCAGAGTGACGGATGCCTGGGACCAACGCTGTCTCAGGACAATCCTCACAGGCATCTTCTCTCCACAAACCCTGGAGCCTGGCTACACCTTCTCCTCCTCAGGTATTTTCAGTCTCAAGCTGTATGTGTTTGTGAGTGTGTGCAAAAGGCCATTTGTCTCAGTGCATGCTCATATACTCATATATTTTTGGGGGGATAAATGGTTTTCTCGCCTGTGTGTTTAAGGTATCTACTGTGCGCCGGAGACAGATGAGCTCGAGCAATATAAGAAATATATTGAGAGTCTTCCAATCACAGATGGTCCAGAGATCTTCGGCATGCATGAAAATGCCAACCTGGCCTTCCAGGTGAGGAGCAATAGAAGTCACTGCAAAAAAATCTGCAGATACTCTATGTCCCCATCTTTCTGCCTGTCTTCCTGTCAGACCTTTCATGATAGAATCATAGCAGCAGATGCTGTTAATGTAGTTATTTATTCATAGTTTTCCCCTTCATGTATAAGTTTTGTGAAAGGGTAGTGTGTTCAGTAGCTCTTTTTACCTCGTAAATGTCATTATTTACGGGCTTCTTCATAATTTTATCCGGAGCTGCTCACACAGTTTATGGACTGTTAAAAAAGCATTTTCTATTCATAGAGCGTGAGAGTGCAACTGCAAAGTAAATAAACAGTGAATAAACAAAGATGCTACACTGTGTGTGTGTATGTGTTTGCCTCCGCAGCGCCAAGAAAGCATGACTCTTATCAGCACCATACTGGATGTTAATCCTCGTTCATCAGCCCGTCATGGAGCTAAAAGCAATGATGACGTCGTCTGCGAGCTCGCTGATTCCATCCTAGCCAAGCTACCTGGTACACATACACACACACGCACACATACAAACATGAAAAAACAAAACAATGTAAACATGCAAACATAAAAACAGTCATTCAGCAGAATGTGTATCATTATCTATGACACTTTCACACATGTCCATCTTGTCTATCTCCCTGCCTGTCTTTCTGATATATCTCCCTGCTTGTCCACCTGTACGTGTATGTTTGTGTGCAGAACGTCTGGACATGGACGAGGCAGTGGAAACTCTGTTTGTCCAGGATGAAAACAGTCACCTTAACTCCCTGAAAACTGTGTTGGGCCAAGAGACAGACCGATTCAACAACCTGCTGAAAGTGCTCAGGGTGACTCACATTGCTAGTATCCATAAACACAAAGGCGCAGCTAGAGTTATCAAAGTTTTGTATGTTTAATTACCAGTATTGACAGAGTCGGCTATGAGTCATTCTTAAACTTGTTGAGTTTAAATGAGTTTTTATTAGTTCCCGTGTGTGTTTTTGACAAATTAATCCAAACTGCCTATTTAATTTTATTTTAGTTGTACTTGTACTTGTACACAATATTGTTTTCATCAGTAGTCTTTTTTTTCATGTCAGTCAACAATGGGTTTTTTTGCACTTAGTTTTAGTTTTACTAGTTAACTATAAACATTTGAACACACACGTTTGGTCAAAGTTTATATCCTGTCAGCTATAGATATTTCTAAACTCCACTAGCGGCGTTATACTAAGATGCATGAAGATGTTTAAAATTGTTATATTGCCAGATTAATACACATTCAAAATTACGTATTAAAAACTATACAATATATTGTTTACATCAGAAATGAACAGCATTTAATAAGATACTCTTTGTCCTTTCCACCACCTCATTGTGATGTATGGTGCTTGTTTGTCTCCTAGATCTCCCTCATCACTCTGCAGAAGTCCGTTGCAGGTCTGGTGTTGATGTCAGAGGAGATGGACTGTATATACACGAGCTTGCTGAACAACCAGGTTCCCACCCACTGGTCGAACTCTGCTTACCCTTCCCTCAAACCGCTGGCCTCCTGGGTCAGAGACCTGGCCCTCAGGACCTCCTTTTTCCAGGTTTGCCAGAAAAAAGAAAAAAGAAACACAGACACACACACACACACACACACACACACACACACACACGTGCGTCTTAGGCACTGCTAACAGCGAGTTGTGTTTATAGTTTGTTCTAAAATAATTTGTCTCCAGAAAGATAACAGACAAGCATGTGAATGAATCTAAAGATATGATGATTGGATTTGCTTCCTTCTTCCAGCTCAAGTCTCTTTTTGTAACACTGACATTCACGTACACTGACACAACAGATAAATCTCACTATGCACACTGCTTTGCTTATGTGTGCGTGTGTGTTTTTTTTCTCATCAAGTCAAAACACACCAATAACACATGAACATTTTGCATTCTTCCCAGAGGCACAGACCATCTCTCTCTCTCTCCCTCCCTCCCTCCCTCTCCCTGTACACCCTCTCTCAGCACTTGGTTCATCTCCCCTGACTCAAGCTGCTCTTCCGTAAGACTGGTCTGAACATGTGTGTTGCACAATCACTTAAACTCACTCTCTCTCTCTCACACACATACAAAATCACACACACACACACACACACACACACACACACACACACACACACACAAGGGACAAACAGGCGAGAGTTGCATTTGCACACAAAGTGATGAGTAGTTGCTGAATCAGACTGCACATGTTCACTACCTCAGAAGAGAGTCTACCTCACTGTCCCAGTCCAAGTGGAGTCACTGAGTCATTTTCAGGTCCCATAAGTAAAAAGATGCTTTAATGCACTGAACACAAAGCATAAAAAAGTTATTTAAACACCCATCTAATTACATCTCCCTCCCTTTATCACTCTCGCTCTCTTGCTCTCTCCGTCTTCCTAGAGTTGGATCACACGTGGTCGGCCCAAATCTTTCTGGATCTCGGGATTCTTCTTCCCTCAAGGCTTTCTTACTGGTAAAACACTGCAGCACCAAAATATCTTCCATGTTTTTTTAATGAACCGTAGCGCCAAGACAAATTTCAAAGCTGCTACAGTATGGTGAACACTCTGATAATCCTTAAGAGTATACACGATAGTGACGTGAGTTTTCAGTGTTCTCCTCTGCCTGCTGGCCTGTAGGGGTGCTTCAGAATCATGCCAGGCGCTACAGTTTGCCCATCGATGAGCTTGACTTCCGCTTCAACGTGGTGCCGACGTACAGAGACCAAGTAGCAGTCTGCGATGCCCTACGCACTCAGCCCAACAACGCTAAACTGGACATGGACGACGAGGTACGTTTCAAACATGGGTGGCTCTCTTGTTGAGCGTTAGATGAAAAGATTAACATCTGTTTATTATTTAATGCATACAATGACTGGTTGGAAAGGTTACACGCTGGAGTATCCCTTTGCCGTAAGCAGTGACCTCCGGGAATCTTGTTATACTCGTGAGGTTGCCAGGCAACCAGACGAAACCCTGTGAAGTTACTGCACCTGGCCAAGAAACAGTCCAATGCATAACCTCGTGGGAAAGCATGTGTCGCATTTACACTGTTGTTTTTGTACGTATTAAACAAATGGGAGTATTAAACAAAAGGTGCATTCTGTCACCTTTGGTCCGAGCCTGGCTAGCTGTTTCCTACTGTTTCCAGTCTTTGTGCTAAGCTCAGATCACTGTCTTTTGGCATTAGCTTCAAAATGTAGTTGAACATTGATATGAGTTGCACCTATCTTCTCATCAAAGTCCCTGCAAGCATGTAATTTAAAAATGATTCATATTGTTTTAGCATTTGAAATCCAACCCAGTCTGTCTACATGTGATGTGACCTCCCTTACCTGAATTTACCTCATAAATCACTAAGCCATTCTGACAACCCCTCCACACCTCCCAGCTGACGAAAATGAAATAAAGCCACGGTCAAACGTGTGCATAGCGCTTGTTTCTATTGGTAACCGAGCTTTCAAAGCGAGCAGAGATGCTCAAGCAATGTTGAGTGTTTAACCATACTATGCATACAAACATATATAAGTCTATATATCTTCACCATCTCCATCTCATTTGTGGATGCAACAGTTACCAGAGCCGGAGGCCGGCGTGCTCGTGCATGGTATGTTCCTGGATGCCTGTCGCTGGGACGACGACAGGATGGTGATTGAGGACGCTCTGCCTGGAGTGATGAACGCCGCGCTGCCAGTGATGCACTTTGAGCCTCAGCAGAACTACGTGCCTGAGCCTGACCTCTACCATGCTCCTCTGTACAAGACATCAGCCAGAGCCGGGACTCTGTCCACCACCGGTACATATTGCATTCATACTGAGACCCTCACCTATATACTGGTTTACACTTTAGTTTGTTTTTTTTATTTGAAGGCAAATGTATACTGCATGAGTAAGCAGGGGTTTATTGATTTGCTCAAGGGCACTTTAGCATGGAAGTACACCTCGATAGGTGTTTTTGGTGCCCAGACTAACGGATAGCGGATCTGACTGGACTTTTCTCTCACCCCTCATTTTTGTCTCCCTCCAGGTCACTCAACTAACTTTGTTGTGACGGTAATGCTCCCCTCCAGGCACCCCAGTGACTATTGGATAAGACAAGGCTCCGCTCTCCTGTGCCAGTTGGATGATTAAGTCTTTATTAAAGAACAAAAATGAACTTTAAATGTTATTAAAATGCACCGTTCTATGCATTACCTTAAGTTAATGTTAATGTTAATGTTAAAGTTGAAGCTTTTGTGGAATTATTTCTAAAGATTTTCAAATACATGATTTATGCTGAAAGTGCACTTCCTTCACATACAGTGTAATAAACACTTCAAAACCACCGCTGACTGATGTGTTTCCTTTGGACACTCGAGGTTACCATCAGTTATATGCAGCAACAAAGTCTCATCCTGCTGACACTCGATGACAGCGGTGCAGTACATCCAGATCTTTGAAGATGAGACGCACCTTCTCTTTGCCGTGAACACCATATACTGGACTCCCATACTGGACAGCTCTGCTACTGCTGAGCAGCAAGTCACTGGAAGAATGGGCTAACTGAAATTTACAGTACACATGTAGCCTCCGGGAGAGAGGAGATGGAGGGATGGACGACAGAATAGATAAATATGGATGAACAGAGATGGGTGGCCAGACACATGGATGTTAATGGTTCACAGAGGGGAAAAAACAGCATAGCTAAGAGGGATGAGTTGAGACAAGAGAAGGAGTGATGATCATCGAATGATGAAATGTTTCCGCCACAGCCCCCACACACATCAGCAGCCTATTTGTGTCACTTAGGGCATGCAGTGCTAACACATAAAATATGGCTCTTCAAACACATTAAGTACACCCACTGCAGCACTGAGGCAATGTGCAGACACACTCAATCTCTGTCCCTGTCACAAACACACACACACCCTGCCTTCTCCACACCTTACTGGTCTGCTGACGGCAAGTAAGACAGGGCATGTAAACATTATGTTTAACATCGACATGGAACACAACAGAAAAGAAAAAAAATACTCAGTAGCTCATACTGACTATGATGAAGAGGGACAACTTATAAAGCCGTATCAAACAAGCTGAAATACTTTAAATAATTTTATAGGGATTTAAGCAATGTATCATACAGTTAATTAATCAGAAACTCATAATACCTGTACGTTTATAATTGGATTTTAAGCATTTTTACATTCAATTGTATTCTGAGATGAAAAAAAATCAATAATGATATTAAACAATAAACAATTGCTACCAAAACAGAAAATTGCAATGGTGATTTCTGCTAGATTTTACAAATAACAAAAAGTCAAAAAGTTTAATTTAACAAGGAGTTATTGTTTGAAACAATGCAGATTATGAATGATCTTTAAAAATCTCCATTTCATGAATTGAAAATGCATCAGTGTAAATTAAGATAGTTTAGGGTCTGACAACAGTAAATCCACCAATCATACGAGACAAAATGATGATTGTGATGGTGCTTCACTGCGTCAGTTGACTCTTTCTGTTCTGCGTCAACCAGAAAATGGATGTACAAAATGTATCTAATCAAATCGATATATAATTCCCTGTTACAGCTGTACTGTGAAGCTGGAAAACAGAATTACTGTACACAACAATTTACATTCTTCTAAAGTCCGAAGAGACTGAAAAGACTAAATGCATCACAACTCTGCTGTAGAGCTGTAGAGCTTTAGCTTATAAGGCTAAAATTAAAACAGGGAGAATTGATATCAGGTTTCTGATATAGACAGAATATATACATAAATATTGTACGTAATCCCTCAAATGTGTTTATCAAAACAATTTTGAGAAAGGTATGTACGTCAGTGAGGCAGGATATTTAACAGCTGAACTTGATTGTCCTTACTGACATCAGTGCACTGGTACAGTGAACAGCACTCTGTTTTAGTAACTATAAATTACCCTAATAATCTTATTATGCATTATATTTACATTTACATTCATCAGGCTCTAGAAATAATGTTAAGATAAGAAATGAAAATAATAAAGTCAGTCATTTGTATACTTAGTAACAACAATTGAAACATGAGATAATAAAGTGTGCTATAAGCACAGAATTAAATTTCTTTTGGCTCTTTGACTTTTATAGAGTCGATCATAAAATATTGAAATGTGTAGTCACACTATTCATATTATAACACAGTGATAACTTGGTTAAATGTGTTGGAGACATCACAAGGCTTTGTCACTGCACCCATCAGCTGAAAAGAGGACGAAACAATGATTTTGTCATGAGGCTGTACCTGGTTTCCCCCTTCCCCCCTCAGTTTTACACTCTGTTCATCATTCACTCTCACTTTGCCAAATATCATGTCATGTTTCTGCTATCCCTCCTCTGTCCCTCAACTGCCCCAACTGTGCAGACCACTGTGCACTTTAGGTTATTGGGCTAACGTCTATTTTTGTGCGAGGTTGGGATCTTTAGCACAGACAATTGCATTACGAGGCATGCAAAGGCCTCCCTAAAGCTGTAAATGGTGATGAGTTGTCTGGCTTTATGGGGGCTTTTAAGTGCAAATCATCAGGACATGTCAAACCTCTCTGTTTATTAATCTCACCTTCACGCAGCTCTAATCACGGATAGTGAAATCAGACTACATCCTGCACCTGAAAGTGGGTTTCTGCTCTGAGAATGTCCCTCCTTTGTTTTCTTACATTTGGAAAGTGCACAAAGATCGATATCTGTTTTAATTGTGTTGCAGTTCATTCCCACTAGTGCGTGCACAATGAGTGCACACATTGCTTCACACATGCGTGATTCTGTGCAGCTCTTGGATCAACACCAACGTTCACTGACCTCGTAACCCCCTTTATTAACCTCCTTTCTCCTAATCAATCCTTTTATGAGCCAAGATTATGAACTATGAATAACTGTGAATGTACTGTACTGTATTAGGACGAAAGTCAGATTGAAGAGGGGGGGGAAAGGCTTGAAGGAGTTAATAAGATTACATGCCCCACTCACTCTGAAACCAGATTAACAATATTTTATCACCACACACACACACACACACACACACACACACACACACACACACACTTTCATCCCTGTGGATTAAGTCAGAGGGAAGGGGACATGCTTCATGTCGCAAACAGATGGGTCCAAAGAAAAATGGGGGTGTTTTTATTTAAAGGGGTAAAGAAAGAAGGAGGAGCAGAGATTAAAAATGATAAAGAATGTGTTCGCGGCCGATGAAAACAGCTGTAGGGCAATCAGGACAGCTGTTAACACGTCTGTTTGACAATTATTCGACATGTCGTTAATGATGAAAAGCACCAATTGGCAGTGGGTCAGCCTTGCACTCTCACTGGAGTGATTTGTAATTCGGTTTAATGATGTCGACAACAGTCATTTGAGCTGAGCAGGAAATGCGTGATTACTCGGGTGTCTATCAAACTAGACTGTCTAGGTCGCTCGGGTTATTTAACCGGGATGGATTTCATTCAGTTGCAGCAGTGACTTTGAGGTATTTTGGACGTCTGCTCAGAAATCATCCTGACTGCTTTGACGGATTTGAAGGAATGCTTCAACATTTTGGGAAGTACACACGAGAGTTAGATGAGAAAATAAGAAAATTGTGTTTATACATTTAAAATGAACAACCTAGTTAACTTAGCTCAGGCATAAAGCAAATGAGACCATTAAGTGTAATAGTTTAATAGCAAAGCACACATCCCCATAAAACCACAATGTGACGTTTTCATACAGCTGCAGCAGCAGCAGCTTGGAAACCAACACAGTCATGCCTAATCAACTGAATAGGTCGACTGTCATCGTTCCCAAAACAATTTGACCGTTGCAGCTTAGCAGCGGCACTCTGGCCACGAACAGCAGTTTCCTGAATTAAAGTCCTGTTCTGGTTTAATCCGTCCAACATCCCTGACAGCCTCCCTTTTTTGGAGTTTTCTGCTCTTTATACTGCTTCTCCTCACTTTTAACGCCGTAAAAACTTCTACAGCTGCTGAATATCGCTGCCCATCAACAAATGTTAAAATGGGTTGTAATGAGCTGATACATTTGTAGACCAACATGGTCGTTTTCCTGAAGAGGTCAGGCTGAAAGAACCAGTTTACAGGAAGCCGATCATAATCTCCTATTATATTTAAAACACATACGTATATTGTAGTCTTTACTACTCCATAGTTTCTACGGGTTACACAAACTGAGAAAAAATGTGAATTAGTGAGTGTTAGAGGTGCTATCAGGCAGATTGTGCTTCTTTTAGACGGAGCTAGCTTGCCATTTCCAAATTTCCAGAAGACCTAGTCTATGTATATTAAGCTAGACTATGCTAAAATGAGGTTTTAATCTTCCCATCTATGCCCTGGATTGATAATAACCAGTAGGCGATTTGATGAGGGATGAGGGGGGAAACCCATCGTCCTTGTTGGTGAAATGATTAAAATGCATCCCCCTTGCTGCTACACCCCCCCAATTCTCTAGCTGCAGAAGACAGAACGCATGGACAGAGAGTCGTTTAGTTGAATTTGATTGATCCTTTATCTGACTGATGTCTGTGACAGTCTCTAGACAGCCAAGCATGGCTCTGACGCCAAAAGAACCAATTGAAATTTGACAAATTGCCTCGTGACATAGCAGTCCAAAATATTCCAGTGTTTCAAGACTTGACAAAAGCCTTTGAGTCCTGTTCTAGTTGTGATGATTTAGAGTGTGTTCGGTATGCAGAACAAGCAGGTAGTTAAACGACATTACGGATGTCACATTATGGATTACGGACATACAGATCTCATATAACTTAAAATTCAGTTAAAGGTCTGAGTGAAGGCTGTCTGAGGCTGTGACCCATCCATGTGAAGTGTCCCCACCTGATTACCAGGAGGGTGTGTGCGTTAGGGCTGTCAACGAATATTTTAAATTAAAATATATATTCGAATATTTAAAAAAAAACTGAGATTTGATTGTTAAAATCAATATTCGACTGTGGAAAAAAAACACATCAGCAGCTGCTTTGCGAGTGGGCTCACGGCATGACGGGTAAGGGACAGGTCACAGGAGTCGCACTTGCACAAGGTCACTCACTGCTGAAAGTGAGACGCCACAAATACCGAGAGAAATAAAAGAAATTTAGAAACAGTTAGCCTACCATTCCACCACTAGCAACATGAGGGGACATCTTGAAAATGTGCAACCAAATGAGCATGCCGTGATGTCTGGAACTCCAACTAAACAGCCATGTCTCGACTCATATTTTTTTTACTGTCTGCCACAAGCTCTTTGCCTGCAGCATGGCAAGAGGTGTGCAAAGAAACTGGCTTCGTTCACATACAAGGACGTGTGGCCGATCAGTATCGTTGATGGCACGGGCTTCAGAGAGTTTTGTCAAGAACTGGAACCGTACCCCGAAAAAAACCTATACAAGGAGTTATGTCTCGTTACATAACATAATAATAACGTGACATAATGTAATAGAAAGTAACATAAAGTATAGATATTCGAATGGTTCGAACCTATGTGTTTTTTTTTAGAGCGAATGTTCAAATGTCATTTTGGAGCAATTCTGACAGCCCTAGTGTGCGTGCAGCCAATTATTCTACAAAGCAAACAGCCATATAGATCTCACAGGAGGGGCAGGTGTGTGGTCTACAGAAACTGAACAAAGTCCACAGAGATCTGTTCCAGCTGACCTGGTACCGACAACGCCACCGAAGAGTGAAAACATTACTCATCGGGATGAATAACTCAACCCCCCCGTCCCATTCACAACCCAGGTGTTCTTCGCCTTCTCGAGACCAGAAAACGGGAACAGTGGGACAGTCTGGAAGGGCGACTTGTCCTTGTCAGCTCGACCTGTTGGCAAATAAAATGTCTGTGCATTTGTGTGTGCTTGCATGGGGTGATACAGTGATGTGCAGTTCCAGCCAGCAACAGCTGTCTGTCTGCATGTGGTGAAGCCTGAGATTAGATTTGACCAATCTGAACATGTCGTCACTCTGCTGAGCAGCATTTTGTGTGTGTGTGTGTGTGTCTGTGTGCGTGCGTGCGTGCGTGCGTGTACAGGTGTGTGTTGTGTGCTGCCAAATGTCCAAACTAATATTGCAGACTGTAAGGAGATTGGATCCCTCCTGACTTGGTCTATCTCAATCATTTATTTCCTGCTGGGGAATGAGAAATGTGGCTGAGTCTTGCTGTCTGAAGACTCACTCTCACATGTTTACTTATCTGAGCTCATGTTAACCTGTCAGCTCTGGGTACAGAGATTCTCAAAAGCGAAAGTCTGAAAACTTGATTAACCACACTACTCGACTGAAAAGCAGATTATGGGGGAGACAACGCCCACGACCCATTTATAAATATTGTCCCCTTGACAGAAACCCCTGAGCGTTTGGATTTAGTGTATGAGATGTAAATATTGAGCCAGAATCAGATGAATAGTTCTCAATAGCTATGAGAAAGAGCTGAAAAATAGGAAATGTGTCAGTTCTTGTTTATCAATTCTCCCCAAAAAAGCAAGTAACATAAAAAGGATCAATACCGAGAGCTGCCTGGTTTCATAAATCAGCAGATGCTGTGCTCAGCTGTGACATCTCTATCACACTGTGCCAGCTTGCACTGAACTAGCCAATGTACAAATATTAGGAGCTTTTGCTGAAGTTTTCAGATTTAAAGAAATAGTTATGAATAGCAAACATTTTAAGATCATTGTCAGATATACAATAATGATCATATTCTTAGGATAATTTTGCCCTTCATACCATGTATTATCAATATTGCCAAAGTTGCCCTAATGTACAATAACATGACTATTTCCTGACAATTATATTGGTAGATGGTTTCATTCTACAGTGTTTCATTTCCCGACATGATCAGGATAGCAAAATATGGCGCCTACGTCACATGTGACTTCTTTCCAGCCAATCATGCTTGGTGATCATGTAATCATGTAAAGTTGTCTAAGTCTAAGTCTAAGATGAACATGACTCGCATGTACAGCTGTCATGGACCAGATTCACACGGCGGCCATTTTCCTTTGACATCACACTCAGGGTGAGAAGCTCTTAATGTCATGCAGCTGTCATACACACCTAGGCTATCTGATGAATTGTTATCGTTTCAGTGTTTTCTGACTGGTTAGCAAACTGTAAAGACGGATACTTTAATCCAGATGGACATCGGACCGTAATTTAGGATAAAACCACAGTTCTGATAACCAAATACCATCTGGTTAGACAACAGCTAACGTTAGCATTAAACCACATTCTAGCTAATGTTACTGTTTCATACAATACTGTTTTGATGCGATACAGTTAGGAAAGGTGTAAATGTACTCAGAAACATTAACACACATCTTGGAGACATTTATATAAACCTGGAAGTGAAACACACAGGAAATAATCAAACGTTATTAGCTAGGAGGTTGTTGAATGATAATAACAGCTAATGACCTATTACATTATGTTGTTTTACCTTTAAAGGTCCCATATTATGAAAAACACGTTTTCTCTGGTCTCTACATATATAAACTGGTCCTCCCTGAGCCTGCCAACTCCCAGAATGAGGAAAACAAGAGATTCCTGCGTGGTCTCTGCAGCCCACCCACTGGTAAAACGGCGCTCCTACAGCCTGTTCAGATTCAGCTCTTGTTGTTACATAACGAAGGGTTAAATTTCATAGGCTGGCCTCCTCTGCACGGTAATAGGAGATATCCGAGGGGGGGGCGTTCATACCCGAGGTGAAGTTCGGTGTGTCAAGCATTAAGATAGCAGTGTTTTGCAATGTCATCTCTCAGAGTTAGACATGCAAATTGCTCTGTTGTTGGTTGTATAAATCAACATAAGTGCCTATATTCTGTCCCAGCAACAGAAAAGACAGTGATTGTGTTTAATTTTTAATGTGCCGGATGCGGTTCGTGTTAGCTTGTACATGTGTGCTAACCACTTCACATCGGACTGCTTCAGTAAAGAGGGTCAGTACAAAGCTGGCTTTGCCTCGACACTGACCCTCGTAAAAGGATCAGTCCCAACCATACCGGACCCAGCAACTGCACTGGAGCCACAGGTAAGTGTTGCCGCAGTTTGATAGTATTTACAGTTGCCTACAAGTATAGTGAAGTCAGCTGGAAATTGGCTAACTAGTTAGCTCCGCTTTGGTCCGCTATGCAATGGCGTTTGAGGCAAGTTTAATGTTAATAATATTATGATGGAGCTTGGTTGTCACAGTAAAAAGTCTGGAAATAAACTCTTCTTCTGGGTCCGATTCTGGGTCAAACTGGTATGGTTGAACGCCAGCATCGCAGTAAGCCATAGCGATACATTCACCGTGAAACATTAGCCATGCTACCGCTAGCGTAAGTGGCATCCTCTCCCTGAGAGGGGCGTGTTGCAGGCAAGGCAGACGTTGACAGACAGAGCTCATTAGCATTTAAAGGTGCAGGCACAGAAACAGCCTGCTCTCAGTAGAGCTCACTTGAGCGACTTTTAGACAGGTGAAATTCAGGACCACGGATGGGTTTGGGGCAATGCATTTCGAACACAGTGTTGTTGGACCTCTGACAGCTGTGTGAAATTGATGAAAAACAGTATAATCTGGGACCAGATTTTTTACTATCCATGATCTTTTCATTCACACGTCAGAATACCTACGTTCATGCGACTTGCAACCTGGAACACAGCAGCATTATATTATCCCAGCATTCGAGTTTCCAACCCCAAGCGTGACATTGGAGGAAAATGGCCGCCATGAAGAGACTTGCAGGTGGAACAAGTTGTTTATGATACATCATAAAATCCAGTTATTTATTTAATAATTAGCATGTCTTCATGCAGAATGTGAACAGGCTCCCTGACGTGCTGTCTTGTTATGTAATTTTGTGATAGTAGGCTATTACAAACATTGTAAGAGTTATGGACATATGGACACCCTTTCCATGCATAGTACCAAAGTCCTTACAGCTACATTAGCTTGCTTCATAAATGTAAGTGTAAGTGTTCTGTAAAATGAGACATTATGACTTTGAAATAATTTTCTTCCAGATACATTTCATTTTTACCCTCCGGTGCATTCATGTTTATCCATTCAGTATGAATATGGAGCCAAACAACAGTTAGCTTAGCCTAGCTAAGACTGGACACAGCCGAGCTCCATCTAAAACTAAATCTATCATCACAGGTAGATTCCTTGAGTATTGTTTTAAGGGTACACTCTTGTTTTTTTTTTTACATATTAAACAAATGGGAAAGTTAAACAAAAGCTGGCTAGCTTATTTCACCTGTTTCCAGTCTTTGTGCTAAGCTAAGCTAAGCTAGCCAGCTGCTGCTCCAGCTCTGTTTTTACTGCAGAGAAATTTAAAATGGGATCCATATTCAGCTTGTAGGAAGAAAATGTTTTCTGCCTGTTTATTTTCTAAGCTGCGAAATATCACATATCCTATTACTGCTCTGTATGTGAACAATACTTTAGCATTGACATTGTGTTATTTATAAGGCGCATCGGATGATGAGCTGTCATCACACTGTCTTTCCAGTCAGCGAACTCCAGTCACTTCAAGAAAGGAACAAGGCTCGTCTGACAACCTTGGTGAGTTAAAGCATTTTTAAGTGTATTTTTTAGTGAAGGGTAGCAAGCCAGCCACTCAAATGCCAGCAAATAACACATTTCTCCTTTATTTTTTTCTCAAAATAGTCATGTACAGTGAGCCTTTATGTAAATCCTTCAAAGGAGAATGAGTCATACTGAGCAGAGAGGCACAGACCACAAAGAAAAAGACACTCAAGTTGACAAATATACAACACTGGTGATTAGAAAAGAAAGCTGGTGGTGGCATGGCAAAAGCAAACAGTCACACCCTCATTTTACATGTACATCTCAATATCAGTCAATGAAATGTCACATTTGCTCTTCTATTAGGAACCAGTAATGTGGTTTTACTTTCAGTACAGCTTTGAAATGCGAATTGCAGAATGTCTTTCACCCTGAACACGTAATTCTCTTCTCAAAACTGCAGCACACTGTCATTTGAGAGGCCCATCAGTCATTCATTTGACACTATGAACATCAGCATGAGTGAGTTACAATAGAAATGGGTCAGGTTATCTCACAGGGTATCTACATAATTGGCTGTCATCAGTTGTCAGTCCACGTTACTATATGCTGATGACACTTCTCATTCCCCCGTCTCATGTGATTCATTCCTTCTCCACTGTTCTTATTGTCCAAGATGAGTCACTGATCATGTTCTTAAATAATTCCTCGATCCGTTACTCATCCTTGCTCACAGCATCTAAGACCGTCTTCCCTCTTCATGTCCACATGTACTTTGACAGGCAAAAAAACCAAACCAAGCACAGTTTTCCTTGGATAAAAACAAAAAAACAAAAAAAAAAACAGTCTCTCTGATCATCAGTGTTCACCTCTTTACCTCCAGCAATCCTTTGAAATTTCAATCTACATGATGTGGGATGACATATGGACCAACATTAGCCGAACAATATTTTGGTAAATATAATTTTAGCTTTCTTGACAAAAGTTAGATGAGAAAATTGACACCACTCTTATGTTTGTCCATTCAAAATATGAAGCTACGGTTAGGGACCAGCTAACAAGCTAATTGGGGGTAAACAACTGGCTTGGCTCTGTCCATAGGTAACAACATACATGCTTCAGCACCTTTAAATCTCACAGTTTATTCTTTTGGTTCTTTACTTGATTTGTTTTATGCTAAACTAAGCTAAGCTTACAGCGGCTGCTGGGTGTATCTACATAATTATTGTTCAGGCATGAGATGGTATCCATCTGCATATTATTTCCTTCTGTTTCCAGTCTTTGTGCTGATCTAACAAACTGACTGCTTACAAATAAAGTATTTTTGAATTGAATTGAATTGACTGTAGCTATACTGTAACGATCACAGATAAACCCTTTATGTAACCTTTGTGTAATTCATAACCCAAGTGTAAAATCAATCATTTTGTTCATTAGTGTTTCCCTGACGTTTTCCGATTCCCTCTTACTGTACAGACAGGAGCGGTATGAATCCTCTCGTCTCACTCTGGACAGGAAACCCAAAATGTTGAAGTCCGCCTTTAATGTCAGTGCTGTCTGTAAAACAGTTACATTACATTTTTAGAATAAAACAGTTTACCAATTTGTGATATTTAAACAATAATAAATATCACATTCCTGGTGAGAGTGTAAATATTATTTTAGAGAATTTAAGTTGAAACCAATTTGTATTTTTTTTTTATATCAGCAGGGTGTGAATAATAAGCAGTTTTGACATTATGACATCTAAGTATTGTGATGCAGAGATATCTAGTGAAGTTCTCCAGCAATCCTGTTCCAAAGTTCTTGTGCTAGCGGACTAAACACTATGCTATATTAAGCAGTCACTCTAGTGATATCCTGCTCCCTTTTAGGTTTTGAGTATAAATTGGACAGATGGCTAATAATTACATATTGTACCTTTTGAATCTAAAAAAATTGATTCAAAGTGAAAGAGGACTGCATGTGCATTTCAGCCAAGATTGACCTCACCTTTTCCTGCCAGTCCACGTGGATATGATATTTAAATGTTTTACAGTCTTGGAGTCACAGAATGAATGGAAAGCTTGTCAGCTGGTGGCTGCTATTTGTATGTACTCGGTCCATTGATTAAATCTAGCAGCATGAATTCCATTTCCGTGAGTATTACTGCAGCAGTCTCACAGTGAGCTGGATATTGTTGAGTCCATTCTTTATTGGTTCCGCCTAAAATTCCACTTAAAAAATGCCCGAGTGCTAAGTTGCAGGAGTCTGCAAGCAAAGCTGAACGCGTCAAAGGGGGAATTCACATGTGCCTTCTCCCAGCGAGGTTGCAGGGGATCAGAGGGGACGCTTCGGGTGGCGAGGAGAGACAAGGTTTAAAACAAATCTGTTACATAAGGTCACCCACTAATCCCTGTTGCATGTTGTTGCTAGAGATTAGAGAAGAAAGTGTTTGCCTTTCGTCGAATATTAGGGCGTAAAAACACAAAGCTCTCGGCACTACAAAAGATTAGTACAAATGCATCACTACTGGGGTGATGTCCCTCCAGGATGAATTTGAAAATCCCTCACAAAAACAAATATTGTCTTGAAGTCACTACTCACTGTGATCTTCATTGTGAGTTTTTCTCTTAATACAGCAACACTTTGTGTAACCAGCACATTAGTCTGATAATAATGAAGATAAATGTGCTGTGAATTTATGTGAGACATTTACACAGAGCAAGAGTGCAGCCACACTAAATGTACTCCTTAGCACGAGGGAAGAGGCAAAGTTGGTATATGCCTTTTGAAATCACCTCACATTTTTATTAACAACTGTCTTCAAAAGTAAAGTCACCATTAAAGTATGACTTTAAGTGGTAATCGTGAAACTTTCTCTATTCACATTTATGGATATTGAACCTGAAGCTGTGAAAGAAATGAGAATATCAGTGGCAACAAAAAGAGGGCGAGGAAACAGAGTAGAGCTGGAATGAGTCGTCGATAAGTGGAATAGTCAATGGAGAGGAAGTTAATAGACCATATTTACACAGCAACCATCATGCTCAGGGTGGTAAGTTCCAATGTTGCAGCTGAGTTCCTGCAGTAAGGTCGTGTATGCAGGAAATCTGACAGGTTGACACCATTTCATTGCATCCTGCATCCGGCCACGTTTCAAAATATTTGACAACCAGCTAATGTTAGCTTTCAAGCACTTCACAGCTAATTCCTGCTTGATGGCGACACGATACAATACAAAAGGTGTAAATAAATTCTAGTATCAACACACATCTTGGTCACATTTATTTAAGCCTGGAAGTGAAACACACTGGATGTAACCCAGTGGTGTTAGCTAGGAAGTTGTTGAATGCTAACATTAGCTAATGGGTTATCAAAAATGTTGTTTTAACTGATATAAGGCCTGATGTCCCTCCAGATTTCAGTTCTGGATCAATCAAGAATCTGTGAAGTAGCAATTTGTCAGATTTTTTTGAGTTAATACAACTTGCAACCAAGAACATGGCAGCATAACGATGTCCCAGCATTCAAGCTACCCATCCTGTGCGTGACGCCAGAAGAAAATGGCCACTGTGTGAATATGGTCTTACAAACATTTGCATTTTCCTGCTGCTTAAATGTAAGGAAACGAGAGCAAATTAAATATCTTTGAGTTTTGAAATGTTCAGATAAAACAAGCAATCGGAATACATCGCCAGGGACTAGTTTTTCGTTATTTTTCATTTTGTATACAAAAACAACTAATAGAGAGTTACCTAGACAATTATCATCAGATGAATCAAGACGTGTATTGTACAGTGCTGTGAGTTAACATGTCGGTAGCTCTCAGTAAGTCCACCAACTTAATAAAAAGATTTAATCTCAACATCACCACACTAATAAAGAAGGATGTAGTTGTATTTACAAAATACAAAACTAACGTGACTAGACTTTTAATTGAACTCTATTGACTGTACTGTCTGTAACTGCTGAAGACATTAAGACGAAGATGAGAAGTGCTATAGTGATGAGAGGAAGTGAAAGAGAGCTGACACAAGTGGCAGATAACAAAGAGCTGGAAGGGAAGGAGTGTTAACGGTAAATTCTGATGAGACGTGAAGACCAAGGGGTGGCAGGTAAAGGATGTCAGCAGGGATACAGATGAAAAGTGCATTAGTGTGAGTTTCTACATCATTAACTACCGCATGTAGCCTCATCCTCCTACATGGCATACTGTATGTACGGTGTTAGCTGGGGGAGAGCCACTTTGAAAAGGGAAAAATCACACCAACCATATACTGGTAAGAAATGTGTGACGATAGAGGGAAAGGTTCGGTTCGATGTACTGTAGATGTGACAACGCTCGTCAAATATCTTGTGAGGCTTCACATAGTTGTGGCAGGGAGACTCGCGTGGCACAGTTCTAATCTTAGCAGGACTTCTAATGTTAGCTCTGTCTCTCTGTCACCTCTCAGAGAGGGAAGAGACTGGCCTTATGTGAAGTCTTTGGAGACAGCCTCGATGAAGTTGGGGGCTGACATGAGGATGGTGAAGGTGCAGATGATGGAGAAGAGCGAGAAGGCCACCAGGCATAACCGATCCACCACCGCCGCTGCAAACTTCCACTCGCTGCAGATCGCCTCTCCCTCGTCCTGATCCCGGAAGCGCCTGGCGATGTACTGCACTTCCTCCAGGATCCGGGAAATCTCCGGAACCTGCTCCAGCAGCAGAGTCCGCGTGTGCTCTGAGAGAATTTCGTGTTGGGAGGAGCCGTTGGGGTGGCCTCCACCGCCGCCGCCGCTGCCGCACACCACCACACCTGAATCGGTGCTCGGTGGGAAAGCGGGGTTGTCCGTGCCCATCGAGTGGTAGCCGAAGTACAGGTTCATGCTCCCGTTGGTCGTGGTGGACTGCGTAGATGCCTGCCCCGGTATGGTGCTCATCTGGATGCTGTTGGTGCTGGTGTGGTGAGGAGGAGGGTGGGTGGAGTACTTGTAGCTTGCAGGGGTACTGGAGCTCCCGGCTGTTTTGTTTTCCTCTCCAGGTTTCTTCATGCGGAGAAACCAGGCGCACCAGTTAAGTAGGATGACTCGAACCTGGATAAGGAAATGTGATAAGGGGGAGAGGTGAAGATGGTGAGTTATAGATCAAGATATGAATGGCAGAGTGAGAATACGGAGAGGCAAGAAGAAAGTACTACTGTATGAAGAAAAAATTACTTTTTTTTCCTGTGCTACATTGCGGTGCACATCAGCCATGGGCTTTTAGAAAATATTGTAAGACTTGAAGCTGCTGTGATGAAGTACTTCTGTGTTTTTGACCGAAGTGTGGGGGTAGACACACATTTGATCAAAAGCTTTGTCAACTAGAAGATAAAATAAAACCACAAAAGGTGCAATAGGTAAGAAATTGCCCACCCTGAGTTAATACTCGGAGTACTGCCCTTCCTTACTTTTGGAACTACCTTAGAATTCTGCCCTTTTCTTACAAATGATCTATAATAAGACCATTTAGCCATTTAAATTGAGTGTTCAAAGAGAGAGTGAATAGAGGTGAAGCCGCACTAGACAGTGTGAGAATAAAAATGTGTTTATAGAACACTGAAGCATATAAACTTTTTTCTAGTAGACCCCCAAAAGAAGTACGAACGTGAACATTATACCTATAAATTGAAGTGTTGTTGTTTCAAGATATGAATGATCTGTTAGTTGAACTTTGTGTTGAGACAACTTTTGCAAACCATTGGGTAAATGTCACCTCGTTGCTCCGACAAAAGGGATCTGTAAGCCTAGATTAGTAGGCAAATGTACAAATATTTTTAAGGTCATGTGGTTATTTGAACCAATGCTAACCTCTGTTTATAATACTAATAATAATAATGGATTGGATTTGTATGGCGCTTGTTCTAGGTACTCAAAGCGCCTCACAGGGTTCCAGGTTCCATTCATCCACACACACAGCTGCCCTGGGGCAGACTAGCGGGAGCATGGCTGCACATTCAGAGCCAACAGCCCTGACCGCCACCGCAAACATACAGCAGTCATACACACTCACACGAGGCAAGGTGGGTGAAGTGTCTTGCCCAAGGACACAACGACCATGATCCAATTGGCAGGGGCGGGGATCGAACTGCCGGCCCTCCGAACATAGGCCGACCCGCTCTACCAACTGAGCCACGGTTGCTAAGTTTGTAGTGATAGTTATTGGGTTTAAAAATATTAACCTACCAATTTAGGCATCTTCCCGCCGTGGGGGTCATGGTGGTGGAACTGCAGCACGAGGACGGTCACCACCACAGACATCCCCACAATCATCATGGTACTTGCAAAGTACTGAGCTGAAAAAAAAGTTCATAGGGATAAAGAGCAATTCATACGGTGTATCAACATTCTCAGCGTATTTTCTGAAAGTTACTTGTGGGCTTTGAATGAAATGCTCATCATGCAACACGCAGTACAAGAAGAAGCATGATGACTTTGCAGAAAAATGTTGCATAGTCAGTCAGCTGGCTGGTTAGTCAGTCAGAGGGTCTACGCCTGTCAACAAACCCAAGGTCAGAACGCCACAGGGGCCGGTCAGAGGATGATGTTGTGTCAAGCCTTCTTAGTGTTTTAGAAATAGCAATTTTGATGCTAGCGTGCCAGTGCCCCTCCATTTAAAATGAACTTGCCCGAAAACGAAACTACAGTAAATCTTAAAAGTGCCTCTTTCATCGTAATTATGCATTTACAGGAAGGTTTGACTCATATACATTCACAAATAAAGCCTCGGTTGCTTTTTGGCGAGAGTTTCACTTTAAGTGTGGTACTTGTTGCATTATTCATTAAGATTTCTGTAGTTCAAACAACTCGGAACAACTTGTAGTTGAGAACGTCAGTTATAACAGCCCACATATTAAAAAAATGGAATGGAGCATTCTACAGCATTAAGAAGAGCCGTGTATTAAATAGTGATAAAGAGAAAAATGGTAAATGTCAAGCAGCAATGTCAGCTTCTACACTATTTAGACTCATGTCTTAGATTCTGATTCTGAAATCCTGAGAATGAATTTAAAAAAACATTTAAAGGGTTATTTTTCAAATTTTTCCTACGGGGGGGGGGCATGCCCCCGGACCCCCCCTAGTGTTGGTTGGTTACCAAAACAATCTGTGGTAAACACTGTGTTCTAAGAATTTTGGACGTGTGAGGCGAACTATTTCTTTCTTAGCTGAAGCCGACAACGGAACAAAATAAATGTAGAGAGACATAGTGGAGACGTACATTTTCCTGCTTTTTTGTCCTTTGCCACTCACACCTATGACTCATCATAATGTGTTGCTTTTAAGTAGCTGGGAATATAACTGAAAGCATGTAGAAATGTATAAGATTGTATTCAAATCAGACCCACACTTTTCAAACCAATGTTACGGCCTTGGCTACAACAACACTACCCTGTCAACACACACCCCAATGCACACAAACACGAGATATATACCCCTCTGAAAGAAAGATATAATCTTTTATCCTGATCCAGCTGTGATGTCAGCGAGCTCTCTGAAAGAAAGTCAAAGTATAATTGGAGCTGTGTGAAAATGTGTCAGAGTGAAAGGTGAGGAGCATTTCACTGTGTCGATCAGTTCTGCTCCAGCTGCAGTGTGTTAATATGTGTACTCCAATAAATGCGAGTTTGCTAATGGCTTCGTTTTACATCACTGCGCTGCCAAATGATAGCGAGCAGCATCTCCGTCTGCAGCCTCCCCTCCCCATCTCATGGCCGGCTGCCTTGTCTCTTCTGGTCTGTATCAGTGTGACCTCACACAATGCAACTCTGCCCGTCTTCTACACAGAGGGTATTCTTCACATCCTGCCTCAGCAGCCTCCCACACCCGGCCCCCCTCCCGTCTCAGCCACAACATATCAGTGAGTCTGTGTGAAGAGTGAAACTTTTCCAGCAGGCTGCCTCCAGTGTGGATATGAGGTGGGAATATCTCATCAGTGAGTCTTTTTTTTTTTTGTTTCTCCCCACATCCTCACCTATAGAAGGAAATGAGGAAAAATGTCCGGCGGACCATACTGTAGCACCTCGTAGCCTGTCAATCATGTGCTGATAGCTTCCTAATGAAGGTCAGAGGCTGGTGCAAGTTGGGGAGAAAAAAGTGATGCATAACTTTTTTTTTTTCTTTAATGATTGGTTGAATGTTGAAAACTGCCCCCTCTGCAATATATCACTCCATTTTATAAGACTGAATAAATGTAGTCTCTGAAAAAGGCACAGTTCAACATTTTGTAAAATGCACATATTAACTTTTCTTGGCAAAAGTTAGACTAGAAGATTAATTTCACTGTCTGGTTGTGTGCGAACAGAAAATGACGGATTATTCCGTACCTGCCGGAACAATTGCATTCAAAGTAAATGAAAATGGCCCCTGTCCCGGGGCTTCGTAAATGTACGCTACTGAGACAAGAAGTAATCGGAAGAAAAAGGAGATGGACTGGAGGGAAAAAACATAAAGAACTAGAATAAGTGAGGCTACACAAACACTCCTACAGGCACTACTTGTGTGTCCGTTTCTAGCTAGCTTACCGCTAATGTCTGCACATTAGATAGCTGTGGGAGAATCAATACAGATTTCAAAAACCTGGTCAGCTATCATGTTTAGTGAATGATGTTTCCGTTTCTGTCTGAACACACCTTCACAGGTATCTATTCAATACGAAGCTGGATCCAGGAGTTTAGCTTAGCATAAAACAGCTGGAAACAGCTAGCCTGGCTCTGGGCGAAGGTAAAAAAAACAACCAGCACCTCACACAAGCTTACTTATTAACAGGTTAAATGTTGTATGGTAAATTTATACGAGAGTTATGTTAACAAAGGACAAGTTGGGTTTAGTAGTTACCTTTAGAGATGTATTCTTGTAACTTTGGAAGCAGCCAAACTAGCTGTGTCCCCAAATAATCTAGTTTGCAGCTAGTCACAGCTTTTTATTTAGCTTATGGACACATTCTTGTCCAATTCTTGGTAAGAAAGCATGTATTTCTCACAAAATATCATTTTTTTTTATTTTTGAACGTGCATACGTGCCATAGGAATGAGTCATAAAACCTGAAAACAAGTTAGTTCTCTCGTCTCAAAGTCAGTGGGTTCAATTGCTAAATGAGACTGCAGAAGTTGTCAGGGACATTAAACGTCATCATGCCGAACACAGAGACTCACCAGCTCATTAGGCTGACATTGCAAACTATTCTAACTCTAACTTTACAACTTGCAGATTGATCAATTTATATTATTAAAAGTGTGTATACTACAGTGCATCAAGATGTATGCGACCGCAAAGTGTAGGCCAGTTAGCTTTTTACTTCTGGTGTTTCATTTACGCTCCTAAAATCATGAAAGTGGTGTTCATCTGTGGAGCTGTGTCAAAAGCTGGTGTTTGAAGGTGAATCAAAACGAGCGATAATTAGCGCGTTAAACTGTCTTACCAATCAAAGGAACGGAGTCTGAAGTGGCAGGCATGATCTCTGCTACCAGCAACATGAACACGGTCAGAGACAGCAGCACTGTGATGCCTGCATGGAGAGAGACAGTAGACAGGGAGATGATCAGAAACACAGGAGGAAACATCCTTTCATCACACTGTGGTTTTCTCTTACATGGCGACTTGAGACCACTCAAAGTAAATGCCGATGGTCTCTTCAAAATAGGCGGAAAAGCAGCCGTGGATTTATTTTCGACTTTTCGCTCTCTTTTCTTGCCCTCGAGGGAATATTTGCTGTTGTATATTTACTCTGACCTTGTCTCACTGAATGGCATTTTGAAACAAGCTGGCATTTGCAGGTCCAGGTGATTATCTTTTCTGTGTTTATAATGGAGCTTTTATTCATCTGCTAATGAATAAAATCCAACACGAAATGCTAATTCACAGCTAGAATGTCAGCATTAGCATAGAGCAATGCCAAATAAATGCGTTCGCAGCGGTGTGGGGGTCCTGGTGGGCTGAGATCACCAAGGCGGAGGAGAGAGATACGTTTTTGTCTGCATGTATATTATAATCATGAATCATTGTCCGTCAGTGTTAAAGTGGCGGGGGAATGTGTGTGCGCAGGGTTGTGTTGATGTGTGTGTGTCCTGCCCTGTACCCAGTGAGATCTTCTCTCCGGAGTCAGCGGGGAGCAGGAAGACCAGCAGGGCCAGGCCAGAGATGAGCACGCAGGGGATGAGCAGGTTGAGGCCGTAGTAGAGTGTCCTGCGGCGCATGGTGACCGTGAACGTCACATCGGGGTAGGGCTCCTTACAGCAGTCGTAGTACAGCTCATTACGCTTAGCCGGAACACCTGCGGGAGATGTTAAGAGGTGAGAAGGTGTCAGTTAGAGGTCAAATACACAGAAACGATTCGGTGAAGGTCCAGTCCTCAGTTCTGCTCTCCTGCTTATAATAATGAGACCTTGTAAAATAAGTTAATGTGCAGCTGTGACTGCTGCCTTCAGTGTTGATGTCACTGTACAGTAAGCATGGTGGTGGTGGTGGGGGGTCAGTTATCAATTATTTTAATGCAATTTTTACTGGTGCCATTTCCATAAATGTGATTGAAAGAGGAGGTTTGTGGTCTGAAGGTCGCTGGAATGAACTCTTGAAGGGAAAAAAAAAAAAAAAAATGTGAGCCTCAAAGAAAACATGGTTAATCATTTACTAGTCAGTATGTTACAGATTTAATATCCGTCACTCCCAATTCAAATGTGCCACTAAATCCACATCTCTTGTGTCTGAAGGTGAATTCTAGACCAGGCATGGAAGATGAGGATTTTGCCATGAATACATTCAGCATGTCAGAAGCAGCTTGTCGCTGAAAAAGGCAAAACGCACTCCGGCCTAAACAAACACTGTACATATAATACAATAATAATAACTCAGTGATGTCATGATGTAGTCTTTTATATAAAACTATAATCTCCCCAACACTGTCTTATCAACAACCCATTTTAGCTCATCTAAAATCACTATGAAGGGCAGCTTAATGTGATTTGTGACCTAAACAGACAGAACGAGGTTCAGAGATAAGTGTTTGGAGTCATTAAAAAGGAGTTTTATTACAGAAAATGTATCGTCTTTTCAAAATGTCAGCCCCTGTTTTGACAGCAGTCTTTGTATTCTGAATATGGATGCTGACTAACTGGTAGCTGTGGCTCCTAAACTCTGAGACATTACTAAATCTGTCATTAAGTGTCTTGTCAGTGAAACCCCCAAGGTGATTTGCAGTCAAGACGGGTCAAGTTTATGCATAAAAGCCCAATATCACATCTAGTGTGATTATAGATTTAACAGCCTAACGTCAGCAACAGTTCCTGATGCAACAGCAAGGCCATTTATCTATAGAGCGTATTTCAAATTAAGCAGCTGCTCAAGGTGACTTACAAGTTGCATTAATATAGTAAATAAAAGATTAGAGCATTAAAATGAGACGATCATAGTAAATTATAAGACCATAACGGGGACCAAAGTTCAAAATACAGCGGTGAAAAGGCAGGTTCATATTTTTTTCAAGTCTTAATTACAATACTGACATGCCCATATAAACATTGAACAAGCTATTGGAGGCTGCTTCTGTTCCTTCTGTTCATATTTGCTGTGAAGAAGTTCCCCTCCTAAAGCAATTACAATGTAAGTGGTGGGTCTGGTTTAGTATAAAATCCCCTCTTTGTATTACTGTCACTCTGCTGTGACTCAGCAAGGAAACACAGTCCGTGGGAGCACAAAGAGGGAATTTAGTACTAAATGGTCTGTAACTTTAGAAGACACCTACTTGATTTCTTGAGAAACTTAGACTGCTAAAGTCTCATATTAACTTCATGTGAACTTTAAAATGTATTTTTTTTACTCAGGACCACAACTGTGGATTTTGTCTTATATCACTAACATTGAAATAGCCTTCAGAAGGGATCTCTTTGTAGCCAGTGGAGACAGCTGGGGCAAATACAGCAACCAGTGCATACTTCAGATGACTGTTGAGTACTGATGTGAGTATTGTTTTTTTTTTAAAAAGTACTCCACCTATTCAGCATTACACTCTTGTCGTTGTCAGACCCAAAATGTTTTTATTTTTTTTAAAGAAGAATCAAGATGGATGCACCCAGAGCCATCAGCGTCAATGCAAAACTGCAGAGATTTTGGTGTGATATGCTACAGTAGTTGCTGTTAAACCTCCACAGTGTGTAGGATTTATCGATTCAACCAGCCATGAGGTTGCAGATTTTAACAAATGAAATAACCCCTAGCTCACCCTCACCTTCGTTGGCTGTGACTATAAAAATGCAATAAACAGTAAAGGCCTCCTCTAAAGCCAGTGTTTGGTTTTGTCCGTTCTGTGCTACCATAGAAACATGGCGATGCAACATGGTGGTCTCTGTGGAAGAGGACCACAGACGTATAATGAGAACTAGTTATGGTGGCAGAGACAGAGCCCCATTCATTCCTATGAAAGCTGCACAGTGGCGTTTGAGGCCGGTATAAAATCAACCAGAACTTTGGCATTTTGCGATCCATAGAGCATGTGCACCAGACATGTCTGCCAGCCAACACGGCTTGCACCCTTTTTAGCCTGTGGCTCTGATAAATGGGGAGAAAATTATTAAATCTTGCAGCTCTTCTTGACTTTCCAAATGTTATTGGGCTGAATGGATCATAATATGACGGTCAAATGAGTCATTTAGCAGCGGTTGTGATACTCAAAAAACTTCATCAACCATTTTACTGCCACTTATTCCACAATTTAAGCTGATGTGGAGAAGTCATTTCGGCCTCCTGTGCATCATGTGGTGTTGTAATTGCACCGTTTGGCCACTATGTCGTCTTTCACTACGGCTTCAAAGCCTCATGCACTTCCTGAGGGTCTTAAGAGGACCCAGTCCCTCTGCAGATATTAAAGACTCATTGTAAGTTAATGAAAACACAGCAGTTTTTGGCTCAGATCATTATACGCTAATGACAACAGAATTATTAATATGATATTCTGTCTCTGCCAGTAGATCCACACTGCACCTTTAATGTTGCCTCAGGATGCTTGCTACTTGCTTCGAGCAGAGATGAGTACAGAGTCATATGCTCACTCCACTCCACACCCCCAGATTATCTTTTTCATTTTCAATTAAAACTTAGGACTTGAGAGAAAATGGAAGAGAACTTAGGAGAGGTAATTCAACAGATCCCTGTCCTTGGATCGCTGCCAGAGATGAGAAAAAAGGCAATTCCGGAAAAATTGTGGCAAATTATAGCAACACAATGTCCAAACACAGGTTATATGCCCATTTCTGTTTACATACCTAAATGCTCATGAGCTGCTTTTACTATACACCTCAGTGTTGTATTTATAATCTTGGCTGGGCAGGAGGAATGGTCCATATCTATATATACGCATATAAAACTACTACAAAAACCTTCTTTGCTACAGTTCATTCAAATCTTTGAAATTTGAATGAACTTCAAATAACCTCACCACACCTCCAAAACAATCTGAATCAGTTATTAATCCCTGGTGATTATCCCCGTGGCCTTATCTGTCTTGTTGGCATATTCAGATTTACGCGCTAATCTGCCTCATACATTAGATCAACAATGGTTAGTTATCACCTTGGTCTAGTGTGAGTTAAATATGTCCAATAAAACTGGTGTGTATCTGTGTGTATGAGAGCTATAGTTCGGCCAAATGTGTGATAGATTTCATATGCCCGACCATTTCAAAGTGAACGACAGGTAGTGTTCACTTTTCGCCTTGATTTTGAAATCTGGGAACTCTGTCTGTGTGTGTGTGTGTGTGTGTAGATGTGTGTGTTTGAGAGAGGGAGGGAGAGTGACAAGTGTCCTGAATTTGATTATGGTTCAAGCATCATTGTACAGCTGTATCAATCATTCATACCATTAAATGTTAAGTCTCAATGAGATCCTGCTCAAGCCAAATCAGCAACATATTCAAAATATGCAACTCATTTTGGTGTTTGTGTGTGTGTGTGTTTGTGTGTGGGTGTATGTGTGTGGAAACTGTTCATCCCTACAGAAATTCACTTTAAATTAATTGCACGGATTCAATTTCATTTCATTTAAACTTTGTCACCTCGAGGCAGAAGAGAAATAGCCTTTGTTAGCCATTTATTAATTTGATGGATTGCAGACCTACAGATGCATCTACCAGATCCTTTGAGTGTGTGTGTGTGTGTGTGTGTGTGTGTGTGTGTGTGTGTGTGTGTGTCTGTACGCGCACTGGCATGGGCATGGGTATGTTCTGAGGCACCAGGACAGTGTGTGTTCTTGGCCGGCTTGCCGCCTGGCTGTGCCCGAGTTAAGTGAACCGTCCCCGGGCCAGCTGTCACCACACACACCCATGGCCCCCTCCTCCATTCCCCCGGCCAGCTGGGTACACTCACAGCTCACTTCTGAAAGTGTGTTTGTGTATGTGAATGTGAATTATTCTGTTGGCCTATGATTAACCCCCCCCAACTTGGGCTAGAGATGAAGTGTGCTGCTCATTTCCACATGGATAGACAGAGGGGCAGAAAAAAAAATGGAAAAGGAATGAGAGGAGAAGGAAAGAAACAAAAATAACTGAGAGAAATAATCTGTATGCTTCTTCACCATCTTATCTTGACCATTTCTCTTAACATTGGTCTCTCTTGGTAAGAGACAGACAAAACTAAATACATTGTGTGGACAGAGTTGGAAAAACTCAGACTGAGAAAGACACAATCTAACAGACACAAGTAAGAATCAACTAAGCCACCAAAATTGCTTTCTTGCCAGTAGTTAGATGTATAAATGGATACTAATCTCATGCCGTGTGGTAAATATGAAGCGCGAGCCAGGAGATGGTTAGCTCAGCTGAGCATAAAGACTGGAAACAGCTAGTCTGACTCTGTCCAAAGGAGACAAAATCCCCTACTGGCCACTTTAAAGTAAAATCAACATGATATATTTTGTTTAAGTTGTGCTAAAGAATGTAAAGACAACGAGTTATCTTTCTATTTGTGCAGGACTATTTCTTCCTTGCATGACTAACAGTTCTCTTGAAGTCTATGGGAGATGCTTGAACAAACAGACTGAACGAACATATATAAGTTGTAGGACCTTTGATGAAGACACGCTTTACAAAATGAAAGAACACACTTCAGAGAATAGGCTAATGAATGACATTTTTTTCCACATGGCCGCATTAGTTTATTTGCTGTTGGTCCCCAAATAGTATCCAAGCATAAAATATATTCTTTAAATAGCTCAACTTGAGTCAAATAAAAAGGCTCATCAAGAGTTGTGTTCACTTTATAATAGCAATCCGGCTAAGCTAGCTGCTGTTTGATACCTTGAACTATGTGCTGAGACCCTATTTGTACTGTTGCTGAAGTTTGGTGCTGTTTTGAGCATTATTTTTTGGCTTTTTGATCTCAGTTTCTTGTTGGAGGCATATACTGCAATGTATTGTTATTGTGCAGTTTTTTCTGAGGTTGCTAAAACTACGTAAGCTAGCGGTCTGTTATGGTGTGTTAGACCATGGATTAAATTTACACGGGAATAACCCTTTACCTCTGATTATTAATTAAGCTATAAACTATCCTTTAGCTATAAAACAACAAAGGTCTTACACATGATTGCAATCAGAAACTTGTAGAGCAACTTTCAACAAAGAACTAGACCAATTATTAGGAAATAATGCGTTGTAAAATATGAATGAAGCAATCACTTTTGGAATCAAATCACACTTTGCAAATTCTGGTCACTGTTTAAAAAACTCTTGTAGGCCTATGTCACTTTGTGAATGGCTTAAAGCCAGTTTAGTTAGTGTTTTATCACAGTTTAGCTAATTTATTCATGTTAATCTGTGACTGACCTCAATCAGACGCCTCAATCGATTTTAAATCTGGCATATGATCAAAGTAACTAGCATGCTTGTAGTCATTGAATGAACACACAAATCAAACAAAATGCACATTGAAAACACATGAAACGTTAGCAAAATGAAACTAATGCCGCCATCACTAAGATTGATAACCTAAGAAACTGAGAGGGGAGAGATGGAGGAGTGTTCTTCCCATTCACCAGAGTTACTTAGATACTTAGGCATTACTGAATACTTCCTCTTCCTTATTCATCAAAGGTTATAAAACATAGATATGTTGAGTTTAAGTCTGCTTGTTCATGAATCTCTCTTAGACTACAATAGAGCTGGCACCAAAGTCTGGTACCAATGCAAAAATTGACGCCGTCATGTCCTTTCCATCTTAGGTTCTCGGACACTGCAATGAACCTATAAAATTACTATCACCATGCGGTTGCCAGGCAACCAGCCAGAATAGGAAGTTAATGCAGCTAGTCCCATACACAAATTATTGTTTGTATGGATTTAACAATGAGACGTACTATATTCGATAAGCCAGGACCATAGCCTTGTTTCCAGTGTTAATGCTAAGCTAAGCTATGTGTCTGCTGGTAGTAGATTTATATTTAGGCCTACTGTAATCTCCTGTAGCTGTTAGCAAAAATAAGGGAACAAGTGAATAAGTGTTTTTACCAAAATGGTAAACCGTTTTAGTTTGTAGTTATACCCTCGTGTGTCATGTGTCACTATCCACTTCATTCTCACCATTGGCACTGTCCTGTTCTCAGTGTCTCTCCACCTGCACCTCATCCACTCATTAGTGTAGTTTGTATTAAAGCCTGTGTTGGTCCATCACTCTTTTTTGCTTTGTGTTCTGTTCTGCTCTGTTTCCCCAGATCAGTCCTCTGTCCACTTATTCCTTGTGTTCCTGCCTCTGTTCCCAGTGCTTTTTTGGTTTGTACTTTGTTATGTGTTTGTTTTTGGTACTGCTTTAGTTCTCAGTCTGCCTGCTCTCTCTGTTTTTGTTGCCTTTTGTCGCCAGCTTTTTGTTGACTGCCTTTTGTATTTGCATTTTTGTATTTGGGATTTGGACATCAGTACAGTTACTGGTGCTCGTTTTTGGTTCTGTTACCTAGCTCAGTGTATCTTTTTTCATTTTGGTCCTGTACCAAAAGTCCCTCTCAAAAGAACTTCCCACCTCAATCATATGTTATGAACAGAGTAATTTCCTCTAAACCGTAGCAGCCAATTAACGTTTTGTCTCATAATTCTCTAACAAGTCAGGAATCGATATGTGGCTAATCAAGTAATAATTATCTAAAGGGCCTCAAAAGAAATAAATATGCAAGTTTGGTGTGTTGGAGAATTCATCAGCCAGAAGAAACTGTATGGATGCTGCTCCAGGCTATCTGTAGCTCTATAACGATGACTGACAGACAGAAACATGTCAGTGAGAATCGCATCTTACAAGAAAGTTGACATCTCTAAAACACCTGCTGTCAGAGCTGTATAATGCCGACTGGCTGTCTAACTCCCTGAAATATGACATGAAGGGCCGAGCTAATATTGAAAGTCTGCCTGTCTCAGTCTGTCAGGGCCCCCGAAGGAACTCACAGTGTGCTGCTCAAATATATCCCTCAAATATTGGGAGAGCTTTCAGTCAATCTTCTCTTCAGCTCTCACACACCGTGTCTTTATCCCTCTTATGGCACCGTGCAAACTCCGCATTTATTTTTGCACTCCGTTATTTGGTTGATCCAGATTCTAATTCTGACTCGTCCATACCAAATGATCACCAAATTATTCTGCGATTGACAACACTGCGTTGTGGTATACCGGTTGTCCAAAGCTCTTCCCACTCGGCATGTAATACATTTGTTCTAAATCATCAGAAAAAAAACACACATTTTGAGAAAAGCATTGTAAGAGCATTTGTTTTTGTTTTTATAAGCAGACAGAAACTGGAGGCGGGGTCATGTCTTACATTTTGCTTACTGTATCTGTATTTGTTTGTTGATTCTTCTTACCTACGAGATCCCACTCCCCGTTGGGTATGTAGGTGGAGATGTCCACGTCCATCATCTGGAGGTCCAGCAGCCAGCCGTTGTGGGTCCAGGAGCCAAACTTCAGGTCACACTTCTGCACATCGAATGGGAACCACCGCACATCGATGTAGCAGGTACTCTTCAGGATGCCTGGAGAAAAGTGTTGGGGGAGTTTACTTCTGGCACTGAACAAGGTTTTTAATGGCCCAGCTGATGCTAGAACGTCACACAAAGACATGTTGAGGTGGAAGGTCTTGTTTCATGATTCATTTTGCGTCAGTGAGAGGGAAGGATCAAAGCGTCACATACATGTTTCAAGATACAAGGTTTCAAGACATAACGTCATTATGATGTCATGAGTTATGTCTGTAGTTAGCACTTACTTTACGTCTGAGACATTGTTACAGACCTGGGATTTGTGTTTATGGCGCTAGTATTGCACACAGAAACTGTGGGGGGTGCCAAATCACACAAAACACTAATTTCTACATAATGTTGCTATTTTTTAACATAATGAACCAACCTTATTTAAAAAAAAAAAATCAGCAACTTCTAAGGAAAACAAGAGGACAAATCATTATAATGAGGAGTAAATGAAAATAATTTCCATTATTAAAGCAAACTGTAGTTATCAGCATGCTTTGGTGAATTCTGGGGAGAAGCTCTTGGCTGACAAGTAACAGTTTTTCAGATGTTTAGGTCAAATTCAACTGTTGTTTCAATAGTTTTCAACTTGTGGCAGATCCTACATTGTAAAGTAATTGAAACAGCATTGAAACACTGGTTTTATTTAACATGGTGTCTGAAAAACAATTAATTTCCCCCCTGTCTTTTTTACTTTGACACCAAGATGTATTTATACTTGCAAATTACCAAAACCATGTGAAAGGTGGAAGTTTTAATTAGCGAGTTAGGTGTAGATGACAATGATCGCGCTAATGATCTTTCTGAAGACCACGATGATGATCTTAATAGTTTTAATGTGACAAGAGACGATGATGATGAGGATACTTCCTCAACAACCATACAAAATGACTATGCAATAATAAGACCTGAAATTGAAACTGTTAGTGTTAAGTTAGTGACATTAGTAGACACATTTAGTAACACAGTGACTGTCTTACCTGGTGGGATGTACTGGCAGGATCCTGAAGCATTTACCAACACATTTGTATGGAAGGTAGCATCAAACCTCTCGTCAGCACTGCAAGGGGAAAAAGAGTGGATAATGTAAGAACAGCATTGGAGCATTTAAAGGAGAAACCCCTCGAAACAAAGGGACTGATCTTTAGAAGAGGACAAAAGCCAGAAAGTTGAATAAAAGGACCATGGGTTATGAAGTTGGTCCAGAGCACAAAGGTAAAGTCAGATGCAAAGAGAAACCCAGAAAAAAAGGAGAAGGTGAGAATGAAGGTGACAGGGAGGTAGAGACGAGCAGGATTAGTGGCGATCCAGACAGACAGTGTTTAATTTTACTGATCATCTTCAGCAAACATGATTGTCGGCCATCATGACGTCCTTCAAACAGACAGGGATTAGTTACGCTCAAAAAACTGAACTATAGGCATCATAATCAGAAAAATACATATTTCCCACAAGATCAAAAATCATCCTAGGAATGTGAGAACGGTTTTCTTACAGGGGGTAAAAGAGGACCCGAGGACAGAGAACAGTCGTGCTTAGACTACAACAACAAATGTTCGGGATTCTGTTTCAAAGTGTCTCTCTCCATTCATTGTAGTAAAAAGAAGCTTGTCAGCGACATCAAATATTAAAAATCTTTAACAAGAGTGGACAGATCCAAAGAAATTGATTCAGTTGTGTGGTACTGTTAACTGAAAAGCACTCACAGAACACATCCCTCCACCAAGGCTTCACAGCCCTCTACTTCTAATGTTATAAAACATAACATGTCAGGTTAGTCATTTTAAACCGAATGTGCAATAAAATACACTGTGACGGGTCTAAATGCCGTCCGAGGTTTTAGGGCTTCGTGCAAAAATAAATTGTACAGTATTTCAACTGAGTCTCTCTCATGGATTCTTAATGACTCTGTTTCCTCGGCATCATGTGAAAATGTGAGTGTTTAACTCAAAGTACTTCTGTACAGCGTTAAGATTTTTGGTAGGGCGCGCTACACTTTTAAAGAGTGTCGCTCATCTGAAAATGAAAAAGGGTTGTGTCATTTTCAATTTATGCATCAGTGGAAAGTTTTTAAATCGTCTTGATTGTAAAAAGAGACCCCTGAGTGTTCTTTCTGTTGAGTTCAGAATGCACAGTTTGCAAAAGCAACGGCTTTGATTGCACAAATATTTAGCTGTATATATGTTTTTAACATATTTGCTGTATCTACAGTAATGAATAAGCATGAAAAAATCTTTTGGTTCAGTAAATGCCGGCGACAGCCCGGTCCCCCAGGATAAAATGTTGCTAGTTAACGTGCAAAGCACTGATGCATTCACATGTGTAAATATCATAGGCTACATATCATATTGACTTTCAGCAAAACGTGTCATATGACATGGACACTGCATGTTTATGACCTGACTTTCATGTCTCGAGGACACATTTCAACATTTGTAAGCTTGACAGCGCTTTTATGGTGCAAAACCTGGATATTTGTGACAGGAAGTCAGGACATCTCCATCCATGTCTGTGGCAACAAACCCCGGGTGTTTTTAATGAGACCATGAGACAACTCCAGCTGCTGTTTGTAGCATCCAAAACAGGTATTTTTTCCTCTAAGCACGACCTTTTCCTAACCCTGATGAAGTGGAAAACCAGTTGCTTAGAGTTAAGAAAAGATCACGTTTTGGCTGAAAATATCTGTGCCTAAACCTAACCTCAGCATAAGCACAGAACTAAACATGAAATAGAAAATTACACTTAAAATAAAATAAAGTTGAAATTTAAAAAAATGTAATGTGTGACAAGGAAGGAAAGTGCAACACTAATGTCTGTAAAGTGACACATAAAAAGCATTTAGCACTGTTCCTTAAATCAGGCTTTACAGAGCTGCTAGCATCACAGACAAAAACATATAAATAGACAAAAAAACCAAGGAGAACAAAAAACATAATCTCCCTGAGAGGAGTAATTCAACTGTATAAAGCTTCATTTGATGGCAACATAGGATTTATTTATGTATTCATAACTCGCATGATTTTCATTCGTCTCTTTTGGTATGCTGTGACACCATAGAAACGCTGAATGAGATACGCTGAATGCAATTCAATCCAAAGCCATACTGAACAGCCTGACTCATACCATCATCTATTATTTTACACAAGTGCATTTCTACCACTTACAGTCTGAGACTGGAAGCAGCAGGAGAAAGTGAGGAGCATGCCCAAACTCCTCTTGAAGGCTTTTTGTTGGACAGGTAGAACATAAATTTCAGCAAAGTGCACTGGGACTGAGCCCAGGAGGCATTTCAAAAGACAAGGCTTTACCCGATGCAGATTTATAACGGCTCCATCAATAATCTAAATCTAATCACTCTTTTTTACTTAGCAGAGGTTGGAAAAACTAAGAGGCTGTGAGAATACGTGGGAACAGCGGCAATCGCTCTTGTCCACTGCAAGAATAAATGAGCTAAATTAGCATTTAGCCTTGCGATGGTGTTTGGAATACAACTACCTAATAGGGATATTATCTGGGTCGCATCAACATTAAAAAACTGACCCTCAGTTTCTGGTTATTTAAATCATCTATCAAAATACTAATGCAGGACATTTTTACAATGAAAGAGGTTGTTTTAAAATAAGATTCTGTAAAGATCCAGATGAGAAATACATTTTTAAAAATTAAACCATTTTGAAGCATGGATATATTAAACTAAACCTAAACATAGGGCAGGTAGACATTCGTGTCACAGGAGACTTCTTCTTCTTCGGTGTGCATAATTGAAATCTTAATCAGATCAGTAGGTAAGTAGAACATGTTTCAGAAAAGGTCATGTGTCATGTGGAAAAGATAAGGGCATGATGAGGGTGTTGAATCCCAATGGAGTCATTTTGCCCCCAGTGGGATTCCTCCACAATTGAACCGTTTTTTTCTCAGATGTGAACCACTGCCTGGAAAACCAAAAGACACATCTGTCAACTTGGCTTGCCATTTACTTGCCAAATAACCCGCTAAACCTAGGAACAATCGAGGAATAACATTTCCTGAAAATAACCTTTCCTCCAATAGAACATACTGAAATGGCCTCATCCATGCATTGGCTTTTCATGCCTGTGAAGACACTGTTGCAGTGTATGATAAAGCCTCACCATCAAGGCATGCTACTGAGGTAAAGAAAGACAACACTGTGCTGTCTAGATTCACAAGTGAAACCATCTGCGCATGTAAAGAAAGCAGCTTAGCAGCGAGGTGGCTTACATTATTTAGATAGAAAACACAATGAAAGCAGAAAACTTAGCCCCAAGTCCCTTGGCGTCCCAGCTTCCCAAGTGGCTATACATGGTGAAATATTCAAGATCATGTCAGGGATGTCACAAATTGTTTCTATATTATTCATCTGAAATGGGATTTGGAATGTTCCTGATGCAGAACATACAGCCGTCTGACTCTTGGATCCTCCACCAGTCAGGTCTCCATGTCTAAACAGTCTCGGCTAACTTGGAGAGACTTCCCTACTGAGGCCTGAAGACACAGACGATCTGCTACCCATGGATACATGAAAATGCATAACTGTGCACATTCTCTGAAAACACGATAACATCAAAGTCAGTCACAGATCTCCGGCCTAAGGTGTTGTTGTATGAACCACCTTATGATCAAAAAAGCCTGGCGATAAGTCCCCGGGCAGCATCTCCTTCTGAACCCCATTCAAAGGCTCCATGATCAGACACTGTACTTTGTACTGCTGTTTGCTGCTTAAGCATAAACAACAGTTAAAGCTTTCCTCTCCAAAACACCCAGTCACAAAGAGTCAACCCTCCTGTTCTCTCGGAGAAAACTCCAACGTTGAAGCACTCAGCCAGAGGCTTGTGACCTTTGGTACCTCTCCACCTCCTGCACTACCTGCGGCTTCTCTCCCACCAGGGTGCAGACAATTCATGTCCCCAGAGACAGCTTTTGTAGACAGAGGTCAGCACACCAGGGACCCCAACTTCCCCTGCCTCATGATAGACAGAGCACCGGGCCTCTACGCTCTTCCCTCCCAGACTTTGCTCATGAAGGGGACCCCAGGCGAGGTAGCTTGAACCAAAGGTTAAGGCCGAGGTACGCTTGAAACAAACAGGTTCACGTGGTTTTAGTCTTCGAGATAAACAAGGTGCAGTGGATCATACAAAGGGGAATAAGCACAGACAGTCGCTCTCTCAGTAAGTCTCTCCTCGGAGTGTTGTACACAAAAAGTAGAGCATGTAACATTGGTGTGCAAAGAATGAAGACTTTCACACACATCACCCAAACTGCTGCATAAAGTGGCTGTGCTTGTCAAATTGTCAGTTCCGTAGTTACCAGAAAAAGTTGAATGCAGCCACGCACCCCGTGTTTGAAGTAATATCTTACAACCTGACAAGCACTTTGTTTAAAGCGAGACCATGGGACCAAAAACAGCCCTGCATGTGCTGCTTCAGGTACCAGTGCGACATGAAATACGATCCAGGATGTCGAGTTTGACTCACAAATCCATGAGCTTGAAGTCTTATTATATGCCAAAATCCAGAGAGTGGTGATTGCCTGTTGTCTCGGTGATTGTGAGGTCAACAGGAGAAAGTAATCTGCCAGGAATGAGCACTCTCTTGTGTTTTATTGGCCACAGCAGCATCTTGTCGGACAAAAGTTTAAACCAACTTTTTTGCAAGTCGACCCTGCGATTTCTCTGCCAAAGCACTTCGGCTGAAGTCGGTCCGAACATGGCTTCAAGGTGCCGGCATAATTATTCATTATTCAGATGCTGATGGTCAAAAACCATCGAACCCCCGCCGCCCCATGCATCTCTGGTATTAGAATTAGAATGTTTCTGAATTTCTGGGTAGAGTGTAAAGCCGTGTAGATGTGAGAAACTTGAACTTCTGTCTCAAATTCTCTTTTTCCATCCTTGTCACAACAATTTCTGCCACTTTTCTTGTGAGCAACCAAGTACAAAGGTTATGCCTGCTTTCAAAGTCCTTATCACCATATATAAACGACACCACGTCTCTCAAAGGGATTCTTAGAAAGGTTTTCCTGGTCATCCCTCGGGTAAAATCAAAATACTGAAACCAAGCGTCAGTGCTTCATTGTTGACATACAGGCTGACTGCTGTCGTTAGGTTATAGAGTCAGTGCTTTTATGAAGCCCAGTCTCAAAGGACATACTACACGGGCATTTATAAAAGCTCACAATTGCTGCATTCTGCTTGACTGGTCATTTGTTCACAGTTGTTTTTTTTTTCTTTTTACCTTTACATAAAATGTTCATATTTCTTACACTTTCTGTCATTGTCCCTGCTGGACTGTTGGTACTGCAATGACCTAATTTCCAGACGGGGATCAGTAAAAGTTCATCTTATCGCCAAAATGTTAATCTCATTTCTTGCTGCATAAAAATAGACATGAATGATTTTTACTCCTGATTTACACCGCGCGCATACGGAATGTCAGCTCGAATCTGGTTCTGTGTCAGGACTATATTGTCGTTATCGTTAGTGATCACTGATCCCCACCGTAAGCTGCTTAATGTTCTGTATCATCCCTGTTAGATAGCCAAACCTCTCCCTTCTCCCTCTTCGTCTCACACACACACACACACACACACACACACACACACACAGTCATACATGCAGCTCGAGCTATAAAAGAATCCTCAATCACCTTGAAGGTAGAGCTGGAAAGCCAGCACCATCAATCAGCTTCTCACCTCTGCCTTGTATCATGTTGTCTTTCCCCCATTACAAGTGTGATTCTTTAAGTGTGTGTGTGTGTGTGTGTGTGTGTGTGTGTGTGTGTGTGTGTGTGTGTGTGTGTGTGTGTGGGAAAAGATCATGTGATTCTAAGGCGGCATGGGGAGGACTGATGCATTAAAAGCATCTTACCCCCCTCGTTAAATGCCTATCTTGGAGGGAGACAGTAAAATAATGGTCAACAATCACACACTCCCCACGGTATCTTTTGCAGTCAGCAATGCTATAAAAAAAAAGCAGTTTTACTCACCAGACAACCGCCGCTTTGTTATTTCCTCAAGTGGTATTCCCTCACGCATTAATATGATTTATGTTTAGCAAGGGAGCTCCTCACTCAAGCAAAGATTCTCCTCCGTCACTTTGTTTGCCTGCGGAACTGTATAAAATGCTTCCTATAGCAATAACCAGATAACAGACTTAGAGCATCTGTTTTTTGTTTTTTTCTCAACTTACAGTGTTTTATCTAACGTATGAATTTATCTTGGTGTTGCAGGCCCGGAAATTAATAATGTATTTCTGTGAGAGGCACGTTAACATATTTTATACCTCCGCTTTTGCCGGTCCTTCCCTCCTATTGCCCTTTTGGATGCATGTGCTAGATGAAGCCATGGGGTCTGCACCATATACAGGTACATGGGCTATATTTATTCAGTTTGTCACAGCTGTTAAACAAGAAGGTAAATGTTCTGGATTGTTACCGTGCAGGCAGCTGTCAGCAATTTATGTCTAAAACAGGCTTATGTTTGGGGACCAAATTGGTGCCACACATATTCATCTAGCGTGCACAAAAGCGCAAAACGCAATGGACACGAGAAAAAAATGATCAACTCTGTAATGATTCCAAGGACCATTCTCCAAAAGTGAGCAAGTCTAGACCACATTGTGAATATCAATCTCAGAGGCACATTGAAACCTAATTTCTTTGTGCAGCCACAGGAGCCTCATCTCCATCCAAACAGCAAAAAAGCCAAAATGGCTGCGCAAGTTGAATAGAGATGAGGTTCAGTTAGACTGACCTATGAATAAAAGAAACCAATGAGCTGCTCACAGGACAGATTCTTTTTTTCGAAGTCCCATTCTTTGGCAAAGGTATGAAAAGGAAAGGAGTCAGCCAGGTGACTGTTTCCAATAAGATGTGTGGAGTATGATATTAGGGTTTTTTTATGTGACTAGTGCATTGCCCGTAGAAAATATGTTTTCCTATAGAAAAGTGGGAGGTTAAGAAGCTTTTTCATGGATGGTCAAATGAGGCTGTTTGAAGGTGGAACATCAGGGATATTTAGGTTTGTTGTGAAATCTGATATTCCAGGGTATGATTGGCGGGTTTTGACTATTTTTGATTTTGTCATTATATTTCACCTTAAAAACTATTTACTTGGTATCATTATTTTCAGCACAACCTCACATGTGTGACTGTACAGTTATTTTTTCATTTTGACATATTGTATTAACACAATGGACCTAAAATCACAAAAAAACATAAAGTCCGAGTAGAAAAAGTTATTTTTACTGTGAAAACCACAAATATATTTAACAAACCATTTTTTATTACTTATAATGCAAATATAAATTGTTGTTTGCTGAATAAGTGCATACATTATAAAAATTTACAAAGTTCTGTGTAACTATTTACATTTAAATGCAGGCAATGCTCAGGTCTGCCTGAGCTGCTTCCAGCTGAATGAAGAGCTGCACTGCCTACTCCACATTCAGCTTCTTCTCATCGTTTTGACTCATTAAACAAAAAAACGACTCCAATACACACTAAACACACTACACTGAACACTACATGACACACTAACTATACACTCCAAACACGCTAAATGTCACAAATCTCTCAACTCTCAATATCGCTGTCTGTACACTGACCGTCGTTGCCTGTCAATCATCCACCAACGTCCCTCCCACAACTTCCTGTTCCTCAACAACCAAACTTGCTGCTTGGACACTTACGTGACAAAAGCCTGTTTTTTACCGTTTCTTCTGCACCAGACACAAAGCAAACGTGACGGCAATGTTCGCGAAAAAGCGTGGCGGACATTATTTACCCTAAGTCCGGTTTTGGACAGGTCGGTGCGTCTGGTCCATCGACTCGGGAGGTGGGCCGTGTGGGCTAGCCGCTAGCAGCTAGCTACACACGAACATCCACAGATTCTGATTCCACTTTGTTGTTCGCGTGTCTTTGCATCTCCTCAGACCCGAACAGACTCGGTCCGGACTGGTTTAGTCTCATTAATCCACAACAGTCAGTTTAGATGCACAGAACAGAACGGGACCGAACCGCTGGCTAACTCCCTGTCCAGGCCGTCGCAGCAGACCTGCCGCAGGTATACATCCACTTGTTTCTTAATGTGTGTCGTAGGCTTGAGCTCTGCAGTGATTGGCTTGGGTGCTCACGTGACTGTGGTGGCTCCGGTGGACAATGCTCCAGAATTTGTAAAGCATTTATGAAATAGTTTATTCACGGTATCATTGCAGTCCAAACAAATGCGAAGTCGCACACCACTGAACCAAACGGCAGCCATGTTGAAACTCTCAGGTCATTCTGATCCTGATCCGCAGATATATTTGAGGCACACACAGACAGACAGAGAGAGATTCCTTGCTTTTATAGAGAGATGATGATGACTAAATAAAGAACCCTAACCCCAAAAAAGGTACATTACGCAAATTGAATACGTGAGATTAAATTCTGTCTATTCTTCTCTAGTTAAATGTACTATTCGCGTTTCACAGTAGTGTATAAGTAGTCTGATTCCCACTGCCCATTGCAGGCAACAGATGCAAAGACCCCTGGGAGTTATGGTTTATGTCCTCCCAGCGGGAATCTGCTCAATCATCTCATTAATCAAGGCTGTAACCAAGAGTGAAATTTCATCTGGGGAATATTTTCTCCCACTGGGTTATTGGGTAAACACAGCCAAGAAAATCTTGTATATCCGTCCATGCATTACAGAAAACAAATTGGTATTAAGAGAGGAAGAATAGAAGAAGAGAGAGGAGAGTGGAAGAAATAGATACAACGAAGAGAGTGTGCAAAATGGAATGAAATAGCCGGAGCAATGTCAGATTAACCACTGTGCTGATTGTGACAGTGGCCAGTAGGCACTGATACACGCAATTACTCGCAAAAAGTGAGGTCTCATCATTTTAGCTTCCTTTCATCATTCCTTCCTTAATATCAATGTACTTTATTAAATAGCCAGTCTAATTTGTAAGAGTAAAAACTACTCAGTGATTTTAAGTGCAGTGCGGTGAGATAATAAATCACTCTGTCAGGACAAAAGCTGTGGGATTCTCACAGTCTGTGGAATAGAGATTAAAAACTACATTAAAATGATTACACCAATACTGACATGACTTTATAAAAAATCTTATATAATTCTATGAACTAGCTTGCAAGCTTTTTGTATTACTACGGAGGCAAAGCAGGAAGTGGTGCTTGCAGTAGCTGACTGGCTGTTGCCGCCGCTGCAGCTCTGTTCTTGGGCTGTGTGCTTTGTGCTACTGAGTTAGCGAGCTAGCCAGACGACCTGCTCGGAGGCTGTGTACTGGGGACGAAACATTGCATCGTAACACATGGTTGTCATGGCTCACCATATCCAACTGTATCATGTCTTGCTCACATGTAAGAACACACCTAACACCATCATTACTACTATCATATTTTTAGTACCCACTGCTGACTAGCTAGTATGTTAGCATGCAGACAGCCATCCTTCCATACTGGCTGAATGTAACGGAGCTGCCCATAGATATTATTTGTCAGTGGATTTGATGTATTTATTGTTGATGGGATATATGCTTGTAGAATAACTTACCAAACCTAGCTTTAACTAAGAGTTGACATTCATTTATGTTTGGTAGGGCTGCATTAATTCTTCCAGCAGGATCCTCATTGTCTCTTGGATGCTCTGTGAGCTAACCCAAAGTGGAGAGCCTCTCTTTTTTTGCCAGATCTAACTGCATAACCATTTGCTATAAATGGTTTATTCCTTGACCTTAATGTGTTTTTATTGCTCCTGCCTGTCGACGGGCTATTTGCCTGGGGACTGAAGAGAAAAAAGACTATCAATACGACCACTGATAATCTCAGGATGTGTAATGCCCTGTATCCTGTTAAGAAGTGAAAAAAATTGCAGATTTAATCGATAATATGTCTTAAAATCAACTGACAAGTAGCTGGTGAAAGAATGCGTCGATGGGCGTAGTATTAAGTGGGAGAGGAGTAGAGAGGATGTAAAATGAGACGAGACTAGGACACTGAAAAGAGCAAAAGATTGTTAATATACCCTACCTGTTGTAGAGGAGGATGTCTGGTACCCAGACCAGGTTGGAAGGGAAGCGCAGGTTCTGAACCCCGGGGTAGCTCTCTGGGTTCCATGACAGGTAAATGTCTGTCCAATACTGAAACAAACAACATAGAGGGTGAAACGGGTTGATACAAAATGCAGCAGACGAGGGGAAGACATATAAACGAGCACAAAAGACATGGTAATGAAAACCAAGTGTGCAACTAAAATGGGGGTGAATGCCACATTTAAGGCTCTCTACACTAATCGGTTTTCGGCTTGTATCTCAGCCAGGTGAGCCACTTTGTTACTTTTGTTGTTGATTATATCGTGTGTGGCAGGGACAGCATATGTTTACAGCGCTGACAGCCACGGGCATTTCACAGCTTCAATGGTGTTGGTGCAATGGCACCAAAAAAAACATGTATCATCTGTGTGTCGTAGCATCTTTCCTAAAATATATAACACAACAATATGTTACACAGCAGCAATGCAAAACCAAAGTGCTTCAGAACTGTCTTTGATCAACCTCAAACCATTAAGAGTCAAACATTGTGTCTTTACACACAGTAATATTCCAGCAACTGTTGTCTCTTACTCTTGGTCTCCAGTTATGATAATGGAGCCTGGCAGTGAAGCCTTGCCAAGGCAACAGTTGTTGGCACTGACTCCTGCTCTCCCATTTGAGCTGGTCCATATTCAGCAAGGGGCATCAAAGCCTTTAAAAGAACTGAGAGCCTGCATGTGTTCTGTGTCGCCTCTGTGCCTCTTTTCACGATTAACAATAAGTAGCTGGAAGATGCGAGATCTTTGGAATGACCGTTCAAATGTGTGGCATGTAAGCAATTCATTTGTTTGTTGCTGTTGTTTTTTTTCTATGTGTGTGTTTGTATGTGTGTGTAGCATACAGTATGTATTTATATAGAAGTCACGTAAAGATGTAGGCCCTCAGATGTTGTTGCCGTAGGGCACATTCTCTATGGAGCAAACACAGTCCCGCTACCAATGTGGCCACATTACACCGGGAACATCTGTTTGTGCCTATATATATATATATATATATATATATATATATATATATA
>CAEMYA010000115.1:1404662-1416858 GCA_903131615.1 Diplodus sargus
ATGTAAAGAAAATAAATCCATGTACAGCCACTTAAGTCTTTGATGCTTTTGTTGAGGCTAACATTAGCAACTTGGCCCGTCTGTCCACAAAATGTACAACTCCACCAAAACCAGCCAAGGTCAAAAAGATTTAAAGCATTACATTTGCCAAGAACATCAGTTAGTCCTCATTAAAATTGAAAACATAGCTTTGTAAATGTAAGGCTAAGCAGCCAAACAGGGTGAGATTAGAACAAGAGTACAGTCTCGTCTCTTATGTTTCATTATCTTGCTTATAGCACTAGCTAGCTCTATACCGCAATACCATACCAATGAAGATGTGTTAGTCCGGTGAGGATGCTGGCTTCCTGGAACAAAGAGCCTAGCCTCTTTTGGGACAATTATCATTTAAGTGGTCATCAGGTGCAAATTAGACACCTTCAAAGGAGTTCTCATCTTAAAACTGAGGGTGGCTTTGGCTCAAGCCTCTTGTTATCGGAAGGTCGCTGGTTCGATTCCCCTGGTCTGCATATCGAAGTGTCCGTGGGCAAGATACTGAATCCCAAACTGCTCCAGATGTGCTGGTCGACAGCTTGCATGGCAGCCACCGCCATCAGTGTATGAATTACTGTGAGTCGCTTTGGACTATGAGGACCATTTGTTTAAAAGTAAATTACTTTCAAGTTGTTCATCCGCACCGTAATCATTTGGGCTAGAATGGAAAGCTTACAGGCATAAAGACCTGTATAAGAAATCCGGTGCAGCCTTTGGTTAGGCCGAGAATTGTCCTGAGATAATGTCTTGGAAAACATGAGTTGCTGGCTTAATAAGATATTTTTATCCTCACCCTCCAGATACATACCCTAATGCTGGCAATACATATTATATCACTGTGTTTTTGACACGGCCTAATGCGCCTGCCTTTTAATCTATCGAAGCGATTTGCTGAGTGTAAACTTCAAGCTTATATTCCACGCTGTCACATGAGGCCCAGCACAACAACACTTGTCATTTTGGTCACGGAAAACTGTTTCCGTTCAACACAAGAGGTTTTTTGGTTGCAGCACGAATCATACTTTGTGACTCCGAAAGCAGTTAGATGTGAGCCCACAGGACAGGAACAACGCGTGCACTTTCCAAAAATATACTTCATGACAATTATGCAGTGATCACACAGAATGTGCTTGTTGAGGAGACATACCAGCTGCAGCCAGGCGTTTGTGATCAACACTTGGTTCTTTTCATCCTGGAGGGGAACAGGAAGAGAGAGAGAGAGAGAGAGAGAGAGAGAGCAATCAGCAGCGAGTAGATGTGACTGTAGACAGATAGTGAAGGAAATTATTCCGCGGGGTGCGAGGAAGTGAAAAAAATAAACGCTGCATGTCTGGTAAACACGAGTTGAGATTATGAGACGGATCAGCGATGAAGTCAAACCGCAAGCCCTCATGACTCAGAGCCGGCGTGCTCACCGAATGACAATGATGCACTACAGCTTTTTCTTTTCCCTCTTGTATGGGATCCTTGCAATGCAGCAGAGGTCACGTTTTGCCGTTTTAAATCAAGGATGAAATCATAGATAATAAGCCACTGAAGGAAAAATAAAGAGTAAACAGCAATTTGAGCGGGAAATAGACAATGAACCCCACGCAGACACGGCGCGGCTCCTCGGTTTCATTTTGAATTGTCAGTTCACGGTCAAATGGAGAAAGAAAATAGGGACAGAGTGAGATGAATCTTGATTGGCGAAGAGAAAAAGCAAAACAGACAGACGCTGAGATAATTCATGGCACAGAGAGAAAAAGATAGAACAAGGTCATAAATAGACATAAGAAAAAAGGAACCTGAGGACTTGTGTTTTGCAAAATCTTACATGACGACGACAAGTTTCGCTCCTCGTTCCACACTGGTGCGCTGTGTGGCTCGCTTATTACCTCCCTCCCACTCCTGCAGAAAAGGGTAAACTGCTTGACAGTGTTAGGCGGTCACGGCAGCGTCTTCTTATCCTCTGTTTATTCACAGATGTTATACTTCCATAGAATCACTTATGAGATTTATCACTTTATCTCCTGTCCGTGACCGGACCCCTTTGAAAAACTTTTCCTTTAATGTTTGAAATCATGAAATCAATTTGCTCACTTTATTTCCTCTCTATTTCTCACCCCAGCAGACGTAATCCACTGTACAGCTTTTTTTCTTTCTTATCGCACAGCTCCACGCTGTTCTCGCTTGTTTCCTCCTGCCTCTCCGAGAGACATTTTCAGAAGTGGAAGCTGGAAAAATGAAACTTGAAGTGTTTAGATTTGACCTTAACTGAATGGCTGGTTTCACAGTCCCTATCGCTGCCTCTTTCAAAATGCTCAGCAGTATGAGCAATTTGTAGTTAATGGGATAAAACTTAACAAAATCGCCCGTATTGTCTTTTGAAAGGTTTTTTTCTGAAGAGAAAAGGCGTTCCTGAAGTTATCACAGTGTATTCTACTTTCAGCATTTAATGGGATTGTAGTGCATAAGCCTCTCTCGAGCAAAACACCTAAACGTATCGCACCTAGACAGAGTGAGGGATTATTTTATTTTTTAGTATTAAAACAACATATAGAGAGGTTCTTTTGGTTAATCTCCATGAAAGTGATTTATAAGAGAAAAAAAGTCTGCATGATCAGAGGCTAGAGACCATCACCAACACTCATCCCTCTGACAGTTTATTGGGTGCTACCATTTCAATACTAATTCAACGTACCTGCACTAACTCCTCAACCCTCCCTCTCCTGGATTTATAATGTCCAGCTTTTATCGAATTATTCTACAGAGGCCTCCTGGTTCTGCTGAAGACACGTGTGTGTGTGTGTGTGTTGTGTGTGAGATCTGTTTCAGTTCGTCTTCTTCTACATTTAAATCTAAAAGTTAAAAAATCAATAGCCATCTTACTACCAGTCTGACATATATGTGTAAATGTGGATCGTTTCATTTCTGTAAAAGCACAGACTTGATTTTATTACCGTGGTGTTTAATTCTTTAGCGTTTCGATTGTTATAGTTATTCAACCAAACCTATATCTGTCGGAGACTAACAGATCTGGGTGATGTCTCAGTACCATGTACTACATTTGATTAACCCCGTTCATCAAAGCGCAGTAAGAGGAGCACTGCTCCGTACGTGCCTCTGTAGAAAGCAGTGGTCATTAAACATGATGAACCTACAAACCAGATTCCGAAATAGGAGGCCGGGAGGCTGTCCATTAATGGAAACAGAATGCAGTCATTAGCAAACTAACTGTGTTTACAGACAACAGCTTTACCAAGTGTCCCTGAGCCCCAGCAGTTATATCCTCAACATGTGTTTCACAAAGAACTTTGTCCAGTCGTTAGTGCTAAACAACTGCACCTCTCATGAAACCTGTAACCTGTGAACCTGTTCACCTGTGGAAGGTTCCAAACAGGTGTTTTTGGAGCATTCCACAGCGCCCCGGTTCCCCCATTGAAGATGATGAGGTGAAACATTGATGTTCAGGCGAAACACTTGATGTTCACTTTCTTTAATAATTTCATAAAGAATTACATTTCACATTCTGCTTCATTTCTGTTTTACGCAGCGTCCCCAACTATTTTGGAATCGGGGTTGTAAAAGGCCTGATCCAGTTGATCCAGTTAAAGGTATTCTGGGAGCTTTTCTGTGTATCCTCAAGATCCAGGGAAAGAAAGTGACTTAGTTTTTTGTACTTCATTTCCATTTTATTCTAATTTTCCATTTTAGTTATCTGTTGTGCTGAAGAGTGATTTCCCCTCTAAATGTCCCAGATGGTTTTATTTGCAGACACAGAGGGACACTGTCAGCATATTATTGCTGCTAGCTGTTGACCAGTGCAATAGCGTGACAACTACAGGATGTGTTCTCGCTTCCACAATATAAACAAACTATGGACCCACTTGTGAGTTTAATGACTTGTTGCTGTAGATAATTAAAATCCGGATTTGGGACTGAGAAATCCAGCTCGATATCAGATCGCCATCTCTGAAACCAGCTTAACTCATTAATTTCTAATGCCTGGGGTTTTCATGACCTTTTAAAATTGTGTATCTCTCCCTCAGGTTTCCCTCCATCCTCCTCCGACAAAGGATTTTCTGACATTGACGGTGATGCAACAGATGCCACTGAATTCTACACACAAGACCTGTAGGTACCTTTTTTAACGAAAGTATTTTATATAAGTTGTGAACAATCCCAATCCAACAATCCCCGTAGTGCATTGAATTTGATGAGCTGTGTGACGAACTTAAAAAAGTGCTTGAACTTGTCGCGGACGACGAGCAAAGCAAACTCGCTGCTCTCGCTTCTTGTAGTGAAAATCGATTCCCAGGCAATCGCAGCTCCTTTGTCTCGTCCCCGCCTCCTCACCTTCTCCCTAACTCCCTCCGCTCTCCAATCTTATCTCCACCTGTCCTTTCTGATCCGTCCCTCATACAAACAGCCGCCTTTCTCCGCTGCTGAAACAGGACAGCCACCCATTGTGTTCCTCACAAAAGCAGCATTTTTCTGTCCCTTCAGTGTGAGTGTTTGTGACCAAGCTCACAGTTGTGGAGATTTGGCTTCGGCTTTGAGGTTGCTGTGTTTTCGCTCTATTATTCGCCCGACCTCTCTTTTGTGGTGTTTTGTGGAAATTTCGCTCAGCTGCTATGGGCAGTATCTGCCCCGCCACACCCACCATCAACACTAATCTCCTCATAAATCTGCTCAGATTGGTTGCAGACAGGCCGGCAAGGGAGTGACGGGCCCCTGCATTGATTGAAAGCTCCTTATCTGTGTTTTATTGCAAGTCATCCAACATCATATTGTCAAGGACGCATACATCAATTGTTGTTTTACTGTAAATCTCCTTGTATATTGTTCCAGAGGTGGTTTTTCAATCTGTGGGATCTATCCAGGTTTATGCCCGGTGGGGAACGACAGGATAGCTTTCTACATGATTTCATTTGATCCAGATCAGGCAACCACTGTTTCGAAGATACTGAATTACCAAACATTGAAGAAAGTAAATCATGAGGAGCATTTATTAAGAAAAAGTTTCTGACCAAGTGAATCTTGACGGGAAGCACTTATGAAAGTCACAGAATAATCACCGTGCCAACAGAGACTCAGGTTGACAGTTTCAGTCATTTCATCTCTCTTTTTATGGTGACATCTCTTTTACTCTTAATGCACAAAGAATAACCTTGGGAGTGGTGCAGGAATTTTTCAGATTCTTAGAGCCAACCTTTTGGGAAATTTTCATATTCCTTTTCTAGAGGTTAGTGTGTTTCAATCAGGAGAGACAAGTGACTGAAGTAAAGATGATGATAAGTACAGCAGATGATATGTGATGGTCTTGTTAGAAAGTCCTTGGCGCTGAGACTCTACAGGGAGAGTTTTGCAATCAAGGGGCGTTTGCCCTGAGCATCACCAAGATGATCCATTCGCCCGTGGAGATGGTGGCAGCTGATGACTCTGCTGAGACTGACAGGCTGATGAAAATGACGAAGCTGCTGAATATGCAAAGACTGGCCTGTGGTGGGGAGGTGTGCAAAAGAGCAGCACCCCTGAACTAAAGGCAGAGAGAGAGTCACATATATAAAAAAGACAGCGGCAAGAGGATAGACTTGCAATGTGAGCGTCTCACTGTGCTATTACATGGATGGGACTGGCTGATGTGAGTAGCTGACATCTCAATTGACGACAGCATAAAGTTTGAGAGTTTGGTCTGATTTATTTTCTCAAGAGGAAGTTGGGTAATCTTTAGCTTTCCTGGTTTTAGCTTTATCAGTGATCTCCGACTGATTCTGTTTTTCCTTTTACTACATTTTAATTTTTTTAGCCTAGTGTGGAATACTATTATTTTGCTTATACAATAGACAGAAAGACAGTAACACCTGTAGGCCTAATCGCAAACCCCAGGATAATGGCAGGATAATGGTGAAGACCAATTTAAGCAAGACGCTGTGAGCTCATCAAATATGCTGTTGTCATGTCAGCTACAGGTGGTCCGTTGGAAGGTGCAGACCATATCCTGAAATTTCAAAGATGTCATTCCCAACTCCCCTGCAGTGTTAGCAATCCTTTCTGAATCAGGCTTGAGATAAGATTGACGCCGCTCTTGTGTTGGTCCATTATCTATGAAATAGGCCCAGCTGCTGGATAATTTAGTGTAGCATAACAACTGGAAACTGGGAAATCCAGCCTTGGTCTGTCCAAAGGTTAAGGAATCCACCCACAGGCACCTCTACAGCTCACTGATTAAAATTAGCAAACCTATGTCATGGCTCTGAGCAATTGCCATTAAATTAGTATCCAGGCAGTCACTGGAAATTATCCTTAAGGGGACGAAAACAGAAAGGTTATTATTTAATTTTTTTGGATTGATTGAACAAATGGTTTATTTTCATTTCACAAAATAAAATGACCTGATAGGCAAGAAACTTGATATTAGCTTGAACTATATGTCTTGATAGCAATGGTATCCCAAGTACCATACCCTGCTAACTGGCTCGGAACTGGCTGTTGCTTAATAGACAGGAATGGCGGTATTAAAGGAAAAATTCACCCAGCATCCACTCACCCCCATGCAGATGGAAAGTAAATATTCCGCGAAACATTTCTGGAGCTTCGCAGCAAAACACCAAAATGCAGCTTGTCTGTTGTAATCCAGGGTTCCCAAAGCCCAGATCCCAAATTAAACTGAAAAGACAATAGTTACACCCTCAACGCTCATCCACCCACATCGGGCGCATCCCATTATTCTAGCTCAGAGCTACAGTGAAGTTTTTGCTTTAAAAAAAAGGTTTAAATGACATATTTTCAAATGAATTCGACTTCGACTTTGATCCCGAAGGACATATGCTGTATGGAACCATTTTATGTGGGTTTTTTTCAGTTGCCGTCTACTGCAGTTGTTTAGGAGAATGCCGTAACGCTGTTTTGCTGAGAATCTCCTGTGAAGAAAAATGTTTCGTGGGCTACGAAGCTGCATCCAACTTTCCACCAGCATGGGGGTGCGTAGAAAATGACAACATTTTCTTTTTCTAATCTTTGTTGTCGTTCAATCCTCTCCACGTGAGAGCAAATAAGAATACATCCCAAAACGTTCAAACTATTGTCTGGAATAAAAGCAGCAATACTACTTTAAATTTAGTAATTTAGTAAGTCATGAAACATAAATACTACTACTACTAATAAGTACAGCACACATACCCTTAAATAAATGTGTATTTCCTTACGATAACTAAGTGCTAAAATGCACTTTCTTTGTAAGCAACATAAGGAACATGATGTCTCTTTGCATAGCGGATGGTGATCAGTCCTGTCCATGTCTGTCTGTGTATCTGTCATTATTTATGGTGATGAACCCAGTTTGTGGACATCGACCTGCCCCAGTTTCCTGGTGAGACAGTTGCCCAGGAGCAGATGGATGAATCAAAGGCCCCATTCCACACACATACACACACACACACACACACACACACACACACGCAATACAACATGCACACAACCTGCTTTACATTATTTACAACTGCCCGGTAAGCATTAATTTACATGGTCTTGCCAGGTTATCCATAATAAATTGAGTAAGCTAACAATGTAGTAAACAACCACTCTCTCACACACACACACACATATTATATATACATGAAAACATGCAATAACTTTTCAACAAATGACACTACAACGAAAATATAAGCACATTTTCAATCGACACCAAGTCAATAATGTTTTATATTAAAACGTCCTTCAGAACAAGCGCTAAGTCATCTCATCACATCGTGTTCAAAGCGCCATATGTTCTCCCAGGGGATTGCTTCGCCTCTCGACTGTCTCCAGTCTGCTGTTTGCAAGCTCTCAGAATACATTCAAATGTTTTTTCACATGTGCTGTAGAAAAGTTGCCCGTATTAATAATAGAATAAGACACATAAGAGCATACAGCTCATACCAGCCATGTAGTTATCATGAGAAGACTGCATACACTTCTTGTGACAGGGCAGGCTCAGGGATGTGATGGAGTGTCGACTTGGGTTTTTTGGATGAGTGCTTCGGCTGTGTGGCCGGGCTAACAGGAAGCAGGGTTATGTGCGGGTTGAGAGAGGAAAGGTGCACGAGCTAGGGGAGCAGGAGGAAAGACACGATGACGCACTAGGAATAATACTTCAAATGAGATGTGACAGAAAATCTGCCCAAACCACAGAAGTGTCAATTTAGGAGTTTGACATGAAAAAGAGTGAAGGGAGAATTGTGGCCTCATTGAGCTGAATAGGGTCTCTGTGTTTATGGGTATGTTTTGTTTTTTTTGTGTGTGTGTGTGTGTGTGTGTGTGTGTGTGTGTTTGGATTTAATACAGAGCTTTTTTGAACAAAGCTTTTCTCTTGAGAAAGCACTTCAGATGTGACAGGCATAGATTTCCCAAACCCTAACCCTTGAAAGCAGAAACTACCTTGATGGCCTGCTGTGTTCAGTTTTATGAGTGTACAGAAAGTGCTTAAAGGAATAGTTTCTTCTAGCTCACTGATTCTCATTTTAACATTTACAATAACAAAGTGTAATAATGCCATGTTGTGGTTTTACGGGCTCTACTTTTTTTTTGGCTGGGTGACTTCTGGGAATCTAACAGGCTGGCTACAATTAACACTTAACGTATGGCAGAGCGTTCACAAAGCAGCTGCTGCAACACAACGATTCCACCGTAATCAGTGAAACTGGCTACGCCGGGCATGAGAGCAGCTGATCCAGATTTATTGGACCTTTTGTGAAAAACATTCCACACGAATGTTGCCCATCACTGGCTGCACCATGTGCTCATCTCGCCCCTGTCTACATGTATACAGGTATTTTTAAAAGTGGGGTTTTACGACAAAAAACGATCTCTGTCAAGATGAGTGTTCTGAATTAATCCTTGCAGTTTGTAACTAACAGTCATGTTGCCTGTGTTTTTGCAGCCCTTTCTCATTATTAGAGCAGCCCAGTCAGAAGCCCTACGCTTCTATGTTTGAAACCTGATAGTGTCATTTTTGGAAGCTTCCCCCTGGCCTTGTAAATCCAAGTCAGGTGGTGGTTGGATGGGTCATACACAGCACTTCCCCTGGAGGACCAGGGTTCACAAACAATGTGTGACAAAGTGACAACATTGAATTGTTTTGAAGTAATGTTGCCCAGGTAATTCAAATTGCATAAATTATGTTACATGAGTTACCTAAGTCACCTGATTGAATGCTACTTTAACAGAAGGTAGGATGTTTACAGAAACCTAACCAAGTACCTTTTGTACCTAAACTCAACCAAACTGCAACCATTTGACAATGTGACAGTGTGTCATCTTTATTTTGAAAATCCAACTGAATTTGAAGTAGTATTGCCCCTAACTTGACCATGGAGCCCTTCAAGCACAAATCTGATGCTAAAGGGACAGGTACAGACTCATAGTTTGGAGTTTAAGGCCACTGACCGGTCGTATTTGAGGAGCTGGGAGTAAGATCATGTTGACTTTCGGCATCTTGAGTGTGTTGTCTTAGGCAAGTTTGAAATGTATCCAGGACTTAGATGTACCGTGTGTATCGGTGTGTGTGAGTTTCATTGAAATCGTGTGTGAGGAGTGTTGCTCCAGGGACAACTCAACATCACGTCTATTGAGAAAATACAAGACGGCGTATGCTGTAGATAGCAATTGAGATAAATAATGCGGATGTGAAAGTGGTATTTAGGGCTCTCATCTAACTGTCAGCGGGAAAGCAAATAAGCACATTTCCCAAGTTCCCAATGTTAAACTATTACTTTAAAGATGACTCATAATGACCGAAGTTGTGCTCAGAATGGAGAAAAAAAAATGTCTAAGGGGGAGGGGGAGTGAGAGGGGAAGAGCTGTGACAGAGCACATCTCAACACTGAGGCTGAATCTTCTTGTTGATAGAAAGAACGGAAAGAAAGGGCCCGTAGCGCCACCAAATGAAAAAGGATAGAGGGGGTGAAACAAAGAACTCGCAATTTCAAAGGTGAATGTTCTCACTTGGTCGGGGGCTGGGCTCCACTTTTTGGAGTAACAGTTTTCAGAGGAAGATAAAGTGCAGCGAGCTCAAGTAAGTGAATTAGAATGCACCACAGTTGCTGTAGGTAAAGCAGACGGAATAGCTTGAACATAAACAAAACAAAAAAATCCTGGAAAAAGTCCCAAATGCCAAAAGTTTGACAACGAGCATTCGGCTTAACTCTCTCCCCCGCGCTCTGTGTCAATTTCCAAAACAAATTTCACAACACACTCACCTTTTCTCTCTACCTCCAAGCATTGTCAGGACACAAACAGGCTCACACACTCACCACGTCAATGATTTGTAGCAGCGTGAGGCCGAGTTCCACCACGATGGGCGCAGAGTCGTTTTGGACGGGTCTTTCCAGCCGATTGTAATTCACCATGAGGTCGCGGTACAGCTTCCTCTGGTACGCACCGCCGTGGCAGCCTGGAGGAAGAGGATAATAAGGGAGAGCAAATAAGGGAGGACGGAGGGAGAAGGAAAGCATCAGTGAGACAAAGTGAAGGATGAAAGAGAGTAAAATGAGAAAGAATGGAAGTCATTTGCGGTGTAAGAGAGCGGAGAAAGGAGAAAGAATAAAATAATTATAGATAGTGGAGTTTGAGGTTTGAGTTAAAGGGAAGAGGAAAGAACAGGGGAGAAAGGAAGAGAACGCAGGAGGTTCACATCTTCCAAAGACCCAATCAACCCACTGCTTTAATAAAACATACTCAGAATATTCTCCCACTCATATCAATGTCTGTAATCTAATCAACGTTATTATTGCAATTATTGCCAACGTTGTTCACACCGCGCCAAATCCCTCAAGGAATCCTGATTAAGTCGCGATACGGTGGACGTAATGAGCACATCATTAACTCAGTGAATCTTTAATTGTGTTGACTGTGCCTTCATTTTGTCTCTCCAGTGTCATTAGGCCTCATCAGGAGGGTTAGATTGAACACTGAGGCATCCATCTTCAACGGGAATGGATATTATAGCTCAGTCCCTGATGCAAAGGAAAACCTCGAGTCATGAAGGTAGGTGCTAGACCAGAATTCCCTCCCCTTCCGGTAGACCGTCATGGAACCTTGCCTCAACCCTCAGAAAAATAATGGAGACAGAAAAATCATGTTTTGATCCTGTCTGAATTGTGCCATGAATTACATATATGTTGTTTGTCAGTTTAAAAGATAATTTTTCTACTCGATAAGTTCGTAGATGTCACAAAACTAATGAAGTGTCAGTGAAATTGTGTCATTAGTAAGAGACTAAAGACCCACCAGTCACCAGTCAGAGTGATGTCGTCTCATTTAACACTCCCAGAAAACCCATAACCAAAACCTTGTAAGCCGGTCTTGTATATGCAGTAAGCTAGCTCACGAAACTGACTAACTCTCCTTTTGTGTAACAGCAGCTGTCAACATGACCAGGCCTGGACTTGGTTTGTGATTTTCATCTTCTTAAATACTTTTTCTGCAAGATGGCGTAGTTCCCTGAGCGGTTTTACACAAAACTAAATGGTATTTCGCTATTTTCACAACAAACTACAACTTTCTTGACTTGCAAAATGTGTAATTCATGGCACAAGTCAAATGGAATCAAAAAATATTGGTCTCTTTCCTTTAACCACCATGCATATAGGAGAGTCTCAGGAGAGCCTGACTCATAAAAGGCAGGAGAAAATGGTTTGGTAATAAAATGCACTTGCTCTTTGAATGACATGCAAACAATATTTTAACAAATTTGTTTGCTGTTTTGGTAAAGTCCATTCAAGAGACTGGACAGAGACAAGAAAAACAGTGTCAGTTGTTGAAGCCTAGAATGCTCACATTCTAGTGACAAAGCCCTCTAGTGGCTCTGGTAATAATAATAACTTTTTGTTTCCAAACCTTTTTCCAGCCAACAAAACCCTAACCCAAGTGCTGCCCGACGACAACACGGATTTATTTTCCAACAGTAATTCAACAGTTTTGGAAGGTAATGACAATGTTTCCTGCCAACATGGCACTGACTGATCTGATGCAAATCTGTCTGTGGCAGCATGCGACATTGTCCTGTGCCACTTGCAATATTTCGATCCAAGCTATGGAGGCAGTGGTCCAAACTGATGCTTCGAGTCTCAAGATGTAACTACCTGTCGCCCAACATTTGACCTTAGATACTCCTTTTCGCGTCCATATAGGAAAAGACCCC
>CAEMYA010000115.1:1416880-1443940 GCA_903131615.1 Diplodus sargus
CCAATGTTATTAACAATCATGTCAATACAGTCCAACATAAACCCATTATAATGTAGTTGTAGGCAGTATATATAAAGAAATGTCGGGTGGGATCTGGACAAACTGATGAAGATGTTAAAAAACAATAATGTTAATAAACACTTAAAATGTCCGCACATGTGCTTACAGCCATAATGTTATTAGCCCTTCTAATGCTTTTACATACTAAAGAGGAGGACTTTAAAAAGAACATTTTGTTTTTTGAAACGCTAAATGCATCAAGATCGTCTCATTTTCCTGTCCATCAGAATCATTTAAGGGACGCCATAATCACAAAAATATTCCAAACACAGTGGCTTTTAGTCTCATGTCAAGGTCACCACAGGCACAACATTTACAAAACCTCCAGACTCCCTCATCCTTCAGTGTCTCATCTCAGCCAGAACTGAAAAGGTCTCAGCCCGCGTTCTCCCCAGCGACCCTTGTCCAAATTAGATGTTGTCTCAACATATTTCAGCAATTACCGAGTGACAGCCAAGACGCGAGCGCGCCCACAGTGACTGAGTGGATGACTAATTAGCTAATGAGGCAAAAGTAAACAAAGACGGCTCCGTGTGTGTTTGGGTGGCAGGGTGTTGGCGGGTGTCGGATGAGGCACCCCTAAATCTTGGCGTGACAGCGAATCAGCGTACTGGTTGAGAGTGGCAGCCAGCGGAAGTGTTGAGGGGTCGATGGAGTGAAGCGAGCTGGGGGAAAACAAGCTGCACAGAGTTGAGCTCAACAGTGAGGAACCCTGTCACAGAGCCACTGTACAAATGAACATAACGGGGAATAGATGGCAACTTGGGCTACACTGCGGCTCATATACTGCAGTACATTTAGTTAAGTCAATCCCTCTGTTTCCTAGCTGAGTGTTTCCATTGTTCACAACAGATTATGTGTTTATTGTTCATTTTTCATGTCTTTTAGGTAGTGACAGTCTATACCTCCTGCCCAGAAGACAGAAGACGGTAGAGTCGAGTACAATAACTTCTGAACGATTTGTTTTCCAGGGTTCCAGCAGAGAGGCACGTGCTACCAGTACTTTCTACTCCAGTAAGGCACGACGGATCAATTTGTCTGCACTTTTCACAGTGAGGTAATTCAAACTGCTTTGCATACAGCATTAAGACACGATATAAAAGAAATACAAGGCAAAATAAACAGAAATGGGATTTTACAGTGTAAAACAAAATGACATGAATTATAAAAAATGAGCTAAATAAGACCATACCAAACCATATTAAAGATAGCAAAAATAACAGAGCAGCCGTAGTTTAGTGCAACACAGGAATAAATAGCCCCAAGTGCTGTAATGTAACTGGCTACCAGTTCATTTTAATTGATTTTATGAATATATTGCTTGTTTTTAAAGCCCTACATGGTCAGACAACACCACATTTGTGATCTTTTAACTTTTTACAAGCCTGATCGCTGTTTGAGATCCTCTGGCAGGAGCCATCTGCCTGTTCTCGAATGTGGCCTTGTTACAACGGGTCATCAGACCTTCGCTGTCCCTAAACTTTGGAATTCACTGCCAGAAGGTCTCAGATAAGCCAAGTCTGTGTCGTCCTTAAAATCAGCACTTAAAACCTTCTTTTATCTTAGGGCTTTCTCTTAACAGCTTTTTAAAATGTATTTGTTTAATTTTGTTTTTATTGTGGTTAATTTAGCATCTTATACCTGTCTTATATATGCCTGTCTTCTATATGCCAGTTTACCCCGTGTATTTTAATGTCCGTCTTTGAGGAACTTTGTAACTCTGGTTTTGATAGGTGCTTTATGAATAAAGCTTATTGTTATTATCATAGTCTATTATAAAATCAATATTCATTTTTGTGTAGTACATATGCCTTGCCCTATATCTCACCTACAAGCCAGTATCAGGCCCAGCAATGTCAAAAAAGTTATTTTGTATGTATCCTTAATGCTAGTTAGTTGTTCTAGAAGCATGTTTGTTTTATTTGTAGAAAATCTCAACAGAAATCAATAAATCAAGTGATCTGACAAATAAAAAATTTTAAAAATCCAGTAGCTGTGGCTGTTACAGGCCTCTAATAAGCATCCAATCAGCTTATTCAGCCTATATAAATCAATGAGACAGGCAACCTGTCTGTCTGCCTGCAGGAGTCCCCAACAAGGCCAGGCAGGTGTGTTGCTAAAGCTTTTTGCGAGCTAGTGGCACAAGAATGGCAGAGAAAGTGAAAATTCCCCAACACTAACGTGAAAACTCACAATAGCCACGTTTGTTGTTTCCATTCATTAACATAATAGTGGGTGTTTTCTTACATGTGAGTGAGACATGCGGTAGTTGGGTATAATTAGTGACGACGCAGCCACTGAGCCTGCTCCTCAGCAGCACGATAATTCAGTTGCACTAAGCACACAGCCCCTCCAGCCAAAGAACGAGCTGAACCCAGTGCTGTCAAACCGGCCTCCGTCTTCTCAGAGGCCGTGTTGTGTTCCATCCGAGCCTGCCTGTGTTCACTGGAAGCTGCCAATCTGGGTACAGTCAGCAGAAAGCTAGCTCCATGGGCGTAATGCACATCCATTGCCATTAGCTGCTATAAACAGCAAATATTATGTGCAGCAAGTCTCTCCCTAAGTGCCACAAGCTGTTTACTTTCTTTTCTTTCTTTTTGTTTTGGCCTTTCGTGGCTTTATTTGATGGGGCCGCTTGAGATTGACAGGAAATAGGATGAGAGAGGAATGACATTCAGTAAAGGGGAACAGGTCGGATTTGAACTCTGGGCAGCTGCATCGAGGACACAGACACAGGCACATGGAGCGTAAGTGCAGTAGTAAACAAAAAAGTTATTTTTACCGATGAGGCAAACTTTCTGTGACCTCGCTGGCCTTGTCAGTCTCGTCCGGCGGGGCAGGAGAGAGCTGCACCCTCTTTATTTTCTTGTTTTTCGTTTATCAGCGAGGTTGGTGTTACAGAATGTGATGGTCGGGGTGGTGGAGGCAGACGACAGTGACCTGGGGGTGAATTTAATGACAACGTGACCAGTGCTTCCATTTTATCTGTGAATCCCAAAAGGGCAGAGAGACACACATCTTATAAAAGCTCCTCGGACAGACTGCCAGCTGCCAACAGGTCCTGTGGACTGAACTACACCACACAGTGGCTTCAGGCAGTGTGTCTGAGTTATTAGGCCGGGCGCTGGTTTGCATCCTGACAGGTTTGTGAGAGCTGCACAGTGTCCCATAATGTGATGCTCCATGTCAGCAGTTTAAGTTGACGGGATTTGTTCCTTCGGTTTGTGACCCTGGCGGTCTAAATTGTTTTTTTTAACTGTCAGAGCAGAAATGCTCAGCAATGTTGTTGCTGTCTTGTATGATAAAAAAAAAACACCATGTGGACAGGTTAACGAGGTTAAAAACTTGATTTTCATCGGAGAAGGTCATTATATATTTTTATTAAATTTTTATTATGAATTCTGATGGCAGCTTTAGCCTACACTGAAAATGAAATTGAACTGATAATAAACTGGTTATGATGAAAATCTGAGGCTCAACATCACCCGTATTTTATTTGACCAACGTAAATATTCTCCTTTTAATTTTTTTTTTTTTTTTTCACATGTCATATTAACCTGAAGTTGTTTTTTAAATAACATAGTTGTATGTTGAGTGAATCAATGAAAGACTTACTGAGTGTGTTTGTGTTTTCTAAAGGTCAAGCCATATAAAGTGATGTGTCTCACAGAAAAAAAAGAAAAAAAATGGTTCTTTTAAAAATGACAGACCAGGGACCAGCCCCTCACTGGGGTCACAATCTGTTATAGGTACAAATAATTTATGTCTCCAAGGTTCATCCTACATGATCTGATACAATGTATCACTGTATTGTACTATACTATTTATTTTGTATCTTTCCTTTTTTTTTACAAATAATGTTATAAATAGTTTATCATGCACAGGTAGAAATGGTGAAAGTCTTTCTGTCTCTTGTTTTCTTTGTGGTTTTACAAGAAGAGACATTTCCTAACGCTGTTCTTGTTACAATCATCCACCGACGAGACAAAGAAGAGTCTTTCATGTCTATGTAAAGCACTTTGTAGTGCCTCGCTGTTCGACAAATAAACCCGCCTGTCCTCGCTTGTTTTATACGTTCAGTTCTGTCGTATGATAGATGTGAATGAATATACGCGTGAATGGAGCGGCAGACAGATGTACAGATGTTTAAGTGGGTCATTGAAACGCATAAAGAAAACGCCTCTGTTGTCATGACAGGCTGCAAGAACAAGCGCTGTTACAAGATTGTTGCGAGGGATAACAGCAAATAGCTCATCTCTTGTTCAGCATCAGTTTAACACCCCAGTGCAGTGTACTTGGCAGAGAGTGTGACCCACCACGTTAAAGGAGGTCACAAGGGGTTTTAAGGAGGACGGGATTACTGCCTCATTATGTTGTGTGGGCCTGATGGCAGCAACTGCAGCCAGTCTGCACGCTCCTGCCCTCACACCTCCTTGAGTCTTTTGGTGTGTGTGAGTCTGTGTGCAGCATCATCTTTTCGGTCGATCAATAAATACAATTCTCCACTCCTGCGTGCTCACAGTCGCTTTAGAAAACACTCTTCCCTGCCTCATCACCATTAACTCTCACTGGGACCTGTGGTGTTTCACAACTGGAGTATAAATATTTAGCTCTTAAATGTCTTTGGTAATTAGTTATTTTGTTTAATTTGTTCATTTTAAATTATGTAGCTCTTCTTGTAATGCTGTAACGTGTGAATTAAACTCCTCATATAAACTTTCATTTTATCTTTATTGTTCTAAAGGACGATGTTGGAGAGGCTGTGGTTGTCAAGGGCAGCTGTAAAGGCACAACTGTGCTGGAAATCAACACAGCATGATTACAAAAACATGAAAGTTTCCAATTGAGCAAGAGGTGAAACACTGCAGATGAATGCTTACAATGCTTTTTTTTAAAACCAGTGAAAAATGGTTCAAATAGGTGGTCACAATATCTTTTCATACCCTACAATTTGAGCAGATGTTGTGTTCAGTGTCCCTGAATTTGGGTTAAGTGAGGCAATGATTGGCAGGGCTCACAAATGTGATATACTGCTGAAACTAACCATTATTTCATAATCTAACAATATTTTTTTGTATTAATTATGTGGTGTGGTCAGAAAAGAAAAATGTCCACCATGATGTCCCAGCGCTTCAGGTGTTCTGATCAAACATTTTCTTTTATCCATCCAACAAAAGTTCAGTTTATTAAAATGTAGGACAAAGACAAACAGCAGACATCACAATCAAGAATGTTAACATGAAATGTTTTGTAATGTTTCCCTGACAAATGACTCAGTGGGTTAATTTTCTGTTTATTGGTTATCAACTAATTTTTGCAGCTCTGCTGAAGTGCAACACAGACAACACAGGAAGTTGTATTGGTATTTTTTAACCACATTCGGCAACACATTTCAAACTTTTATAAGGCAGTCATGCTCACCAAGTGCGTAATTTGTGGTCAACAAATGTGAGTATGAAGTTTGTTTCTGCGTCTGCCCTGTGATAAACTGGCAACCTGCCCGGGGTGTAACCCGCCTCTGGCCCAACATCAGCTGGGATGGGCTCCAGCCACCCCTGACCCTCCAAAGGTTGTCGGTTATAGATAATTGATGGATGGGGTTCAATCCACATTCCGTTCTCCTCAATTGAAACATTTATAATGGATGAACTCAAGCATGTATTTTCTGTTTAAATCCAATCATCTGGCCAGCTCCGGCAGACCTGCAGGTAAGATTGTATTCTTCTTCAACTCTGCCCTGCTGATTTACCCAGTTGGCCATTGGAAACATTGACGCACTGTGTTTGGAAATCAAGAATTAAAAAGTTATCAATGAAGCCGTACACCATCACTGCTTGTGCACAGTATTGCACCTCTTCGCCACTGGCTGCTTCATCGCTGTCATACACTTTAAAGAATGTGATTGCTCAGCTCAATATTTGTTTATCACCCACATTCCATGTTCTATCCTCTCTTTCTGCTCCCACATTGTAGCTGTTATTTATTTATTTTTTTCAGTCTTCAGTAATAAACCCAGCACTCACTGATATGCTGCATGATCCACAGCCCCAACAGGTACACTGAACATACCAATACAGACAGATCCCCGATGTAGCCCGGAGGCATCTATCAATTTCAAATAGCTACCATATATCTCCCTCATCGCATTACTGACCTCTCATATTTCCATTTCAGAGCCCACTGGGGGTCTCATTCGATCCTCAATCATTAGAGCTCAGTTATGATGTGCAGAAATAAAAAGGGTTTCTTTTATTGCTAGGACGACGCAGCCGTAGACACACAGGCAATTCACTTTATGAGTCGTTCACCCTTGAAAGTGCTCGCAGCCTTCAAAATCATTTTTACAGACTTGGTGGCCATGGTGCGCTTATTTTTTCCTGCCACAGACGATGACACTCACAGGTGTTACAAATCAGTGAGACAAAGCCTGCCACAGGTTTGACATAAAGTATTCCCAGGTATAAATCCAACTCAAATCTCACATTCAGGGAAATTCAGGACAGGCCTTTTTGATTGGTGGATCTGTTTGACCGACTGCAATTTTGGGAATAATCATGCAATTTTGTAACGGCAGTCTCTGATCACGTTTAGTGAGTCACAAAATGGTAGACTGGAGGGCGTGGTCAGTCTCCAAAAAAACATTGGATTTTACAATGCAATTGTAAAACTGAATAGCATGTTTGTCCATGTCTTTCAAACTCCACGCCTCCAGTCTGCAGCCGTTGAATGTGCCAAAACATGGATGTAGTCTCTGTGACATCAGGTTTCATAGCCTACATCTTTAGCAGTGCCTGACTCTGCCTAACCCCCTTTTAATCCAACATTGACAAACAGCTGAAGCTAGGGCGAAGCTAAACAAATACCGGTTACTGAAACACAACCAACTTGTCTCACTAGAAGTCTTCTGCTCTATTTTAAGAAACCAAAAACAGAAATCCTTTAAACAGTGCCTGTGTTTTAATTTTTAATTTTCTATTTTCTATTTTTATATTTTATATCTCAATGTCTGTTTTTTTGCTTACTTTGTCTATGTCTCATCTATTCAGTCCTGTTATTTGTGTGTGCTGCTGCCTTTCTTGGCCAGGTCACCCTTGTGAAAGAGGTCTTGATCTCAATGGGTCTTTTTTTATCTGGTTAAATAAAGGTTTAATAAAAAAAATTAATAAAAAAAATTCCCAACCAGCTAAAGGCAATTTGGTTTGTTTTTCCAGTCATATTGGTTGGGTTGTGTCGGCCAAAGACAGACACCTTTCCTCTGTCACCTGCAAAAGGAAGCAGTCAGATCAACTCTCACATTCCCACCTGGTGAGCGACCGACATCCATCTATCCAGTCTTTGTCTCCCCACTTCAAAGTCAGCCAGCTAGCTATACTGTGGAAGCTAAGCTGAGAAAATACTAATAACAACAGCACCATTGAAAGAAACACACTAACAGCGGCCCCATGAAAGGAAACACCAATGATACCAATGTAACCAAGTGCCATCAGTGAGCCTAAATGGGCAGGTTTAATAAGAAAACCACATGTCACAGACACCAACAACTCCTGCCTTACTGCAACTCTGAGGGGATGCACTACTTTTTAGTTCTAGAGCATCAGCACAAACACTGGCATAGCTTCACCGCAGGTCATGTTTATGAAATTGTTAGAGTACAGTAGAGAGCAGCCGTAGGACACTCGACTTCTACATCCCTAAGCACAATCATAACCTGGGCTTTTCCCATCTTATCGTGACCCACATAAGAGTCCCTCTCAGAGGCCTGAAGGCAACCGCTAACAGCTTGTTGCCCAGAGCAATATTGACTTCACACTAAAAGAGACATTCAAGGACAGTAGGGCCGTGCCAGAGTAGAGTCTTTCAGGTCCCAACAAGGCAGTTTAGTTTACTGACAGTAATCAAATTGAATAGCAATAAACAGCGATAAATAAAAGGCGCGATGGACCATTGTCACTGTGACCATGTGAGCGAAGGCAATGAAAGCGAGAGACAAACTACTGTTGCATTAAATTGCAACCACTTTCAAAGGCCAGTAAGCCGATGGGATAAAAGGCAAAACACCTGAGACAGTTTTCATTTCATTCATGTTGCACCTGCACTTTTTATGGCTTTAGACATGTTGTTGTCACAGCTACTGCATATCTACAAGATTACATTTTCTTTCACAGACGTTCCCGTCATCTTTCACAATAATGTCGCTGGTGCTAACAACGTTTTACTCACATAATCATGTCAGATGTGTTATTATAGTGTCCATCTTGTTTCTCACTTGGAGATATTCATAGCAATAGAATAGTACCAGCAGGCACCTGTTAGGGTCTTCACTGCAGTCTGATGAAGGAATTTACTATAAACTAGATACAAGAACTCAAGAACATGACAACACTCACAAGGACTATCCCACCACAGAGACGAGATTAAATATTGATTAGCCTCAGGCACACTGAACATCGAGGAGACTTGGACAAGTTTAAAATTGAATCGCATTAAAGCAGCTGGTCCACAGATCTGTACAAGATCAATACATACCCAGAATCTGAAACGCAAAGAAGACAGTAGAACAGAATCTGACCGGGTCAACTTATTTTTCTCAGGGAATATCAAACAAGGTCACTTTATTAGTTTATGCAAATACATTTCAAGGAGAATTTCCTCTGACCCAAGAGTACACATGGAATAAGTTTCTTAAATGCAGAGTAGTCTCATGCATTATGCAAGATTTCCTTGTTGCATTCTGTATTAGTTTACAAATGTGATGTATTTTTCATGCTGGGGTGCAGCATTATTTGTATCATCTTGTTTCCTCAGACCTGCGTTAATAGATTGTATGGCCACTAGTGGGCAGTGTGGCAGGCTTGAAACACAACACATATTTGTCATTTATTGAAGTTGTGATGTCAAACCTGTTAGCATACGCTTGCCTATTTACATATCCTTAAAACAGAGAGTAGAATTATGCCCACCCAGTGATTGTAAGTCCAACAGTCACCTCCCCCTTAAGCTCTGTTTTGGCTGTTTTAGCTGCTTACTGTTTGACTATGACCACCAGCTGGACACTACCTTTGTCTGCCTGCTACATCTGAATACAACTGGCAAGACTGAATAAAAACAGTAAAGCAGCAACAACAACAAAAAAATAAAATATTGACTAGCTGCACAGGGCTGGATTGCTCTGGGGGAAAAAGTCAAGTGCAGAGACTGAGCTTCCGGAGGAATAAACACCCGTAGTCACACTGATTCTGCTCTGAATCGGAGGAGTCTGCAGATGCCATTTATCAACCTGACTGCAGCAGTAGTTGACCTGAATTTAAACACACAGACACACACCCGTGGTTTGTGTCATGGCTTACTAGCTTACAGCTAATGTTCAGTAAAGCAATCTGACTGTCTGGGGCCAGTAAACACTTGCAAGTAACGCAAATAAACGCAAATGATGCCATAGTCAAACTTGCTTCTCGGGTGCTGTATACACAACTTGACAACCACCATTGCTGAGGGAAATCTATTTGAACTGACTCAGGCAGAAATATTCACAGACGAGATCATGGGTTCAACTTTTAATCACGTTCAATTGAATCTTGTGTTCCAACTTCCCTATCACAGAAGTAGTGACAGGCGCCCAACTGAAAACACATCATTACCTCAAGTAAACTTGTGGTTTTCTCTGGGTTTGAACACTGTTGGAACAATGGTCATTTTTAGACATCTTAATGGCAAATTCTTACATATTACATCTTTAACACTGTAGCTTGATGAGGGACAATACAACATGTCACAATGCTTATAAAAAATGTTCTTTAATAAATCTCTGTATCTAATGTAACTTTTCCAACAACCTCAGACAAATACACAATCACACCCGTGTTGCAGCAGTGTCGACGATGAGAAGGAGTGGAAGTTTTTCCTCACACATTTATAGTGTACAGTAATATACAGTATAATTGCCTCTGAAAAACTATTTCATAGTTTCTTTCAGTGTCAGAAGTGTCAATAGCAAACGCTGTTGAAAACATCTGTGACGAGCCTGATGAGTGAGCAGTGACAAGACTGTGTGTGGCCTACACCTGACACATCAGAAGGACTGTGTCTGTCAGTCCCCCCTACAATGCTGTCCTAGAACTTGTTACCAGTGCGTAGTGGAGACGCCACATCACTCCTCAACAGCGATAGCCTTCTACTTAGAAATAAAAGAGACATTTACCTTGAATTTTACACTCAAGAGGTTTTTTTTTTTTAAAGAAGGCTGAAAGATGCTTACACGCTAAGGGATCTCATGAGGAACGTCTGATTTCATCTTGGTGCCTGTGATAGTGCACCATGTTGTCAGGTGGGAACAACTACACCTTGTACTGTCGCCATCACACCCACCTTTGTAATAACAACGTAGAATTGAACCTCGTTTCCAGTCTGTGTGTGTGTGTGTGTGTGTTATTCCTCAACACAAGTCTCTACAACCTGTTGTGAGAATATATGAGGACGCTCTTTACTGTTCACCTTCACCTGTGAATGTGCTGGAGCTCCAACAAAAGCTCTGCGCCATTTAACATCATTTACTCTTAATTCATCTATTTCTGAGAGTGGTGTCTCTCGCTCCGGGGGATGTGTTGTGTGTCTCTCCATCAAAGCCTTCTCACTTTTTCTCTGCGTCTCTACTTCAATCAGTCTGACGGAGCAAAACAAAGATTCCAACATGACTGCATTTGCAAAACATGTATATTCAAAAAAAGAAAAGAAAAAAAATCATCCAGCACCAGTGACTGTAAACCAGGAAGTCAGACACATTACAGAGGTTTAACCCCCTCTGAGGGGTCCACTGGCTCTGGTCCACTGTCGTCACGCATTTTACAATCCTTTAGCTGCAGATTACACTGAAGGGATGAGCGGCCCCAATGGGCTTCAAGCATCACCGCAGGGACGCCCTCCTTATTGTCAGCCAGATGAGGTCGGGCTACTATAAAGCTCATTGACACATTTAGTTTAGGAATCAGCACATAATGTAACACATACATGAACTATTATACGTGTAGACAAAAGACCTGTGCTCTCATTTAAGTTATTCTGAGTGAACGTTGCTCTTAATAAACTCCTGAACCTGCCTTTGACAGTTAGATACAGATGCTGCTGTCAGGCCAGGTGCGCACTCAGTAGCCGAACTAAGCCGAATTGCGCCTCATCAGCGGCTCTCAACCCTCTGACAAATGTTTCTCTCAAAGTGGCTCAAATGACGGAAATATGAAATAAAATAAAAAAAAACCTGCCGAGCAGCGTCTTCTTCTTCGCTGCGCCTTTTGACGGACAGAAAAAAAACAGGGCTGACTTCTCTATCAGTGACCCACCTTGACAGCAGAACGTCGCCAACAGGTAAACTCCAATCAGTACAGATCCAGTACACTTCCGAGGCTCCATGTCAGCGGAGGAGCAGAACTCCCTCTGTAGCCCGCTGGGGATGTCAAAGTTGGAGGGAGTGCGGCTTTGTCAGACTGCTGGTGCTGCAGCTTCTGCGCGCTCTCTCTCTCTCTTTCTCTCTCTCTCTCTCTCTCTCTCTCTCTCTCGCTCACACACACACTTGTCTCTTGTCTCCTTGTGTTTGACTGGACCGTCGCTTCAAAAGTCACTCTGAGTCCGACTCTCTCGCCCTCTCCCTGCGCTCCGCTGTATTTTTATACCAAACATCTCCAGCCGGTCCTTTGCGTGTTTCCTGTCGTCTCCGTGCGCACCGCTGATGGCAGCCACCTGTCTCGCTGGCTGCTCCCCCTGCTCCGATGTCGTCAACTTCGTCAACGTGTGTCCCCTCCGGACACTTCGGGCTCATCCTCTCAGTGAGAGGCTCTCACCCTCATCTGCTTTAATGGGCGATGACTCACGGAGAGGGGAACACGCGCGATCTTTTACGCACACAGGCACCTCCAACAGAGGGCGACATGACCCCTCCCCCCGACTTTGGAAAACTTTTCTTCCAGCCATGTAAATGTGTTACTACCAAGTGGGCTCAGGTTTGCTTGGCACATGCCCAGTAGTGCACTTAATCATCAGGATTTGGGGGGCATTCTGGGCTGTTCTGGTGGAGCGAACACACGATCTCCCCTCCAACCAAACATCTGGTACTCTTTCCTTGACTTTTTACAGCCATGAGGCATCACCTGTGTCATCCTCAGCCCTCTCCTCTAAATGTCCTCTAACTTTCTTTTTTTAATTTACCAACAAATACAAACGTGTTGGAGGGCTGGTGTAGGAGCAGAATTAATTCATAAAACCATGAATTGACAGTAACAATACGATGATTACATGGAGTGGACAAACGGGACACGATAAAACAACTGTAAGGAATTGTCTCAAGTATTTAAAGGGGCGCTTACGTGACAATTCGTAGCAATTTAACTGTATTAATCGCTGCTTTTATTGGCCACATGTGAGTCGATTGTAACACGACGTGAAAAGAGATTTGTTGGTGTTATTTTCTAATTAAAACAAGTGTTAAACAGCTCTGTATTCCAACAGTTTCCACTGTCATAGAGTGTTCTATCAGTAGCCCATGTTTCTTTTCCCCCTGATATTTCTGGTATCCCTGCCCACTTTATCCAATTAGGAGAAATGATTCCTTAAAGGGCCAGTCCAGCCTGCAGGATCCTCCTGCCACAGGCAATGGCTGAACAGGGAAAGCTGCCAATACCAGCACATCTGGTGACAGCGTATACTAAACAGGCCAAGAGTAGAAAAAACACTGCCTCCAAAAAAAAACGAAGGGGTTGCACAGGCGTGGTGATGTAGAGAGGAGGGAGGGGCTTGCTAAGTAAGTCAGCTAAAATGATGACAGTGCTCACAGTAGCTTCAAGTCTTTCAATAACGCTCGACTGTGGATTCCTTTATGGAGGACTCGGGTTGGATTCGCCGCGACAGTGACTTGTTGCACGTCCTCGTGTGCCTCTCAGCTCCGCTAACTGATAGTAACAGCAGCTCATGTTAGCAGCTAACAGAAACTAATGACTAGCGTGCAGCACAACACAGGAGTTCCACTGAGACAATTAGAAATGGGGGCAAATGAAAGGTGAGGCCTGTTTGCAGATGTGTTGTGATTATAGATCATGTATCCAAACATGGAGGCCCATTCATTTCAATAAAAAGTTCACGCTCACTCAACACAGGTGAATAGTTCTTCCAGCCTGCTCGGGCGCCCATGACTCATCTCGCTCATGATTACCAGAGCAGGTCATACGCCACAATTTGATTTTGAAATTCATAAATCTCAGCACGTGGCAGAGAAACTGTTGATTAATCGGCGCTGATCCCAACCCCATCTGCTCATTATCATCGTGTCCTATGTGATAACAACTGTGTCACCCCCTATAAAATCGAGGCTTATCCTTAAAAACTTTAGCGTTTTTGCGGCCCCTTTACTTTTTCACGTGGTACATACGCTGCTTCATCCTCAGTCAGTATTCCTGCCCGGTTTTAAACGACGGGGAAATCTGCACTCGTGATCTTAAGCTGGTGTACTGTACGTTTTGTAACAAGGGCATTACACACTGCTATTTCGAGTAACACGCTTTTCTGTGCAGCATCCGGCGCGGATGACGAATGAAGTTGGTGTCAGCGTGCACCGCTGAATGCCTCTTTAATCAGCGCGGCAGCCGTCCAGCGTGGTGGATTCTGGTGCATGTGGCCAGTTGTTATAGCATATTGCACTACATAATTACCTCTAATGAGACTGCCCGAGCTTCAGTGTGGTGCTGTCAGCGGGAAGGAAAACATCTTCGGGGCAGCGCACCTACACTCCGCCGTGACAAGAGACGGAGTGTTACTGTGTGTGTGTGTGTGCAGGTGTGTGTAGGAGTCAGTGTGTGGCCTCATTAGCTTGCATGGAGATGCTTCAAGTTGCGATGCTGATGATCTGTTTCCTGATCATGAGCGCCGCCCCGTCTTCCTTTGCGTCGTAAACTAAATGTTCTTCGCTCTTTTAGTCTTCCCCTTCGTCACCCCTTCACTGACTCCCTTTCCTCCGTTCCTGTACCCTCTACCCATCTGCCACTCGTTCCCCGTTTGTCCTCCTTTTCGTCCTCTCTCCGCCTTCCATCTCTCTTGTCCTCCCTCTGTTTCCTCTCTGCCACCTCTCTGTTCTGTGCACATGCAGCTCTGCCTGTGAGCATTAGATGCAGTGATGTCCTCAGACCATTACGAGAGCGCCCGCAGCTCCTCTCCAGCTCTCGCTATCCATCATCCTCGCTCTCCCATTCGCTTCAGCCTCGGTGTGTGAACCCCCACCTCCCCACCCTCCCCACCTCCTCCCCCCTCCTTGTCCCTCTGTCTCCCTCCGGCTTCAGTCTGGACACGCTGTTGCGCATATATGTGGACGGCCATCAGCTCACATTAAATAAATGTCCTCTTGGCAGGGCCTGCAGGGATTGGAGTGGTGCTTTGTGTATTTGTGTGTGATGTGTGTTTTTATGTCTCTCATTTTGTGTGTCCACCTGTTTATTTACAGTGCACGCCTGTACTGTACGCGTGTGTTCTCTCCTCATGCTCAAAGAGACCCCTCTACCCTTTAACACACAACACTGTATGGCACAGTGGCCCCGAGCCCAAGCCATAAATATCATAAACACATAAAAAAACATCATAAGCACGATCATCAAGCACAGGGATGGACATGTGATTTATTCTGAGGTTTATGCCATAGCATATATGTCTCAGCGCACCTCACCACACTGTGCCATACTGTAGGTGTATAGGAAGAGAAACAACTTGAATGGAATAACCCCCAAATTGATTTATAACCAAATGATAAAGTGCAAAGAGAATCATTACCTGGATCTCCAGTTCCACTCGGCTTTGAAGAGCATTATAGTGAGTTTCAGCTCGTTGTTTAGCGGTCTCGCCCACTCCTTTGCTACTGCTTTGTGTCACTCTCACCAACATCATAGTGTGTTTTCACCACATAGTGTGAATTATTAACAAATCTGTTGTCTTGAACTGGGCAGAAAGTTAACGTCAGCATGGCGAAGTTTGCAATAAGTTTGCAAAATGTTAGTTGAGTATAATAATCCTATAACAGTTTGCCGCAGCGGTGTTAGCATTATAAACAATGGGTCAGACAGTATTATTCGGGTGAACCAACCTCTGAAACTATAAATAATGAATGAAAGTTTTATTTTGGTGGAATAAATCTTCGTAAATATAACAAAAAGTTTTAAACAATGGTCCTGAAACTTAAGAAGGAAAACAGCGAAAAACAATTCTGCTAACGACAGTCCTCAGTCGTCATGATTACAAACAATAATTACATTCAAGCATGGCAAGCTCTTAATATAACATTGTCACTAAATGTCTTAGCAAGCAGTTGTACATTGACTGTCAGCAGACATGCAGCGCTGTCAGATTTCATTTGGAGTTGTGTCTCTGGCCCTGTATACACAAGTTAAATATTGTCTTTCCTTTACAGTCGCTCTTTCTTGGTCTGCGCATGCTGATGAGGATATGATTCCTGCTCCCTAGCAGCTATACCACAGTGTTGTTATCTTAGTCTGTCTGCAATGTGGTGCTGGGCAGGTAGCAAAGACTACATTGCATTTATCAGAGTTTTTCTCTTGGAACACATTCTTTAGCTTGAAATGTCACTGATGAGAATGGTTAGAATGAACCAGAGCAGTAAAGTTACCTTGATTGTTCCTTCAAGTATATGTGTAATTTACACTTTTTTAGTCAGAATCTCATTCCGGAGGAAAAATTATGACAACACTGTAACCTAGGACCTGATATATACAGTACACCATAAACTAAACAACAGCCTACAACATGTGCTGGAAAACTATCACTGTCCAGTAATGATAGACGTGATGAGCACAAACTGTAAAACTGAAATGAGGTATATTAGATGGACCGATTTGTTACTTCATTACATCGCATTTGCCCATTTTACGCTATTAGGTTGTGATTACAGTGTGAGTACAGCGCTGCTTCCTGAAGTCCTTTCTAATGTCTCCTTTCCTTTTATTCGTTGTTCTGTAAATGTATCGGTTATTGCAGCTTTAAAGTCCAGAAATTAATCTTCATAGTCTACCTTTCTGTAATCATGAATGCAAAATACCAGTGTGACCTTATTAGTGTGTGTTAATGTGTTACCATTTGTACAGTAGATAGATCAGTGATGGATGCACTTTTCATGTGTACTTGTACTTGAGTATCTCCATTTTCTGCTACTTCTACTTCCACTAAACCACATTTTGGACAAATACTGTACTTTTTACTCTACTACATTTATTTGAACTATAGCTACTTTACAGATTATATGCTGCATCAGCCAAGGTAACGAAAATAAATGGATTTATTTTTCTATTCTATTTCTATTAATCCTGTTGGTGGCCAGACTTATAGTCAGTCGACCCAGAGTATACTGTTTGTACTTACATATGTATATTACACTTTTACTTGTACCTTTGAGACTTCAGTACATTTAATATGAGATGTTTTAAGACTTCAACTTAAGTACTATTCATATGAGTGACTTTGACTGTAACCAGTATGACTTTTGGGTAATAGGATAGTTACATTTATGTACACAGGTCTTGTGCACTGCACTGTAGTCTTGTCTTCAAATCTCCAGCCATCATCACAGTCAGTGTGCCTCTTTAACACTCCCACAGGAGCTAATGCCTCCTCAGAATCCTCTTCTTTTGCCTCTCTGGCTTCTCCATACATGTCCTCATTTTCCTTTCGCTGGGCTGAGTCAGCAAAAGACAAGGAGACATTAACCTACAAGCGCATGTCACAACATTCACACCAAGTCTTCTCAGGTGATTTTAGAGATAAAGGTCAGGTTGGCAGGATAGTCTTTCTTTAAAATGTAGAATCGCACCTTCAGATGGGGGAAGCCGAGGTGAGTAACAGAGCTTGCTTTGCAGCACCTACGCTGACCTTTTCACAGCGCTGTAGTGCTTCTAGCTGTCTGAGTCATGTAGTCAGGAAGTGGCAAGGGCCACACAAGCACACAGGATAACACAGCTGTGATACTGCCATCTTATTGCTTTGGTTCCTTGGCACTTCCATCAGTAATTGGATTCCTGATCAGCTCTCTCCTCGAGCTGCTTGCAGCCACAGAGGCAGGACCCTACCCTGTAATTCTCCTAAGATGTACAACCTGGACCTGCTTCATTAACAATGTATGTGAGACTGACCTTGTGGAGAATGTGTTTCGGTCTTTCCGTCCAGATGAGCTTCAGTCCGCAGCAGCAATAACAGATGTGAAGCAGAAAATTGAGTCTTTCCATATACCATGAAATTCCCCAGAGTTCCACTCGTGATCACCGTTTCAATCTTGTCTTGTTTACTGCCGCTGGAGCTGTACATTAGTGTCACAGAAAATAAAGTACGCACTTCCCAAGTCAATACCAAACAAAGGCAAAACTGTGCACTCTCTGAATGTTTTCCAGCGTGAGGGTTTTATTGTGTATTTCGAGCCTGTGTGTCTGTCAGGCAATGCCATGACTTTAAATTTGCTATAGCTGACATGTGAATGCAGGTCAGGCTGATTCAGAGACGTGTAGGATTGAGGTTAGTGAAGAATGTTTACTCAGGTGGATCAAATTGCCCTTTGGCACGAGGCAAATACTACCTACTAAAAACTCTCTCAAATCTCTGTGAATATAAAAAATAATGTCTGTGGACTCAGTGTAGTGCATAACTGGCTCAGGCCCCCAGATGTACAGTATATATGCAGTTTACATTACATCTAATAAATACTTGCTGGTTTTATAATAAGCCATGCTAGCGGCTCTATGGATAATAATGTGGTTCCAACACTGTGAACAGGACTGAATTATCCTGACAACTACAAGAAGGATTGTGAGAACAGTTTTTACAGAAATCTATGTTCCCCAGAGGATGAATCCTGACTTTTCCTCTTGCGCCACCATGAGGCTTATGGTTTTAAAGCTAGAAGTCTTTACAATAATTGGATAGACTGCCACGAAAAATACGTACAGACATTCATGTTCCCTTCAGGATGAACTGTAAGACTGAAGTTACAGTTTGAATTTCCCCAGATGCTTTTGTTTATGAACTGTAAAGACAGAAGACACTCCCATCAGCCTCAGCTGCACTTTTTGTTCCATGCTAATTAGCGAATGTTGCTAACACTCTCGACTAACAACGTGAACCAGATAATATTAGTATGTTATTATGACCATTGAGAGCATGTCAGCGCAGTGATGTTAATATTTGGCCTAAAGGAGCAGTTCACCCAAAAATTAAAAAATACAGTTATCATGTACTCATTATCTCCATCGAGAGTCGGGTGAAGTTTGGTTGTCCATAAAAGTTATTTGGAGCTTCACAGCAAAACAGCTCTGCATCTTTGTCCTGTATAACCGGACTAGATGGGGGACTTGTTTTAAATAGTCTATAAACATTTGACAAAATTAAAAAAATGGCTCCGTACAGCTCTTCTTTCACAGTTCAAGTCTCAGGAAGCCTGAAGTGCCAAAACTGATTTGAAAAAACATTTTTACACAATTTTTTTAAGCCGCAATAGGCTCTTGAGCTGCTAAGCTAGAAGTGTTAGCGTGCACCTCATCTGGACATGCTCCAGGACACGTTAAGGGTGTAAGTAGCATCCTCCCTTATCAATTTGGGATCGCTTAAATATGGAGACTTTGATTACGTTGGACCCATCTACTTTGGTTGTTCAGAGGAATGTAGCCATGGTGATTTGGAACTCCAGAAATGTTTCTTGGACTTCAAAACTTCACCAGACTTTCCATTGACATGAAATAGATAAAAGATAATGACTGAGACTGACTATATTATTATACATACTAAGAAGCTGCTATGCTGTTTTCTTTTTATTGAAATCAAATCAAAATCAAATCAAATCCAAGAGTTTAATAACATTATTCTTATTCTGGTGTTATGTGAACTTTTGGTAGCAACTATATTAAGTTTAATAGATGTCTAAGATTTTTCTCCTCTCTTTTGTCCTCCTCATACAATTTAGCAGTATTAAATTATGAATTTTCCACAGAGAACACAAGTACATGAAATATGTTTTTGGTGGAAAGAGGATTACCCTTCCAAATATTATTCTAACATCCAGTCACAGATTTTTCTCCGTCCAAAGACCTAAAAGCTTGTTTATACAAGCGCAGTCCTGAGGGGTTCACACCGTGCTCTGTCACTGTCCGTCAGCATCACACACACACACACACACACACACACACAGGCGCTGCGCCTTCTTCCTGCACTCTCATTCTGTCTGACCTGAACATGCAGACATATGGACAAACACTCACACACACCACACACACCTGTCTGCCTGAGTCAGATCTGTAGCTGTGAATAATAGAAGACCGAGCTGAGGTCAGACTGTTCAAGTGCAGGGGAAACATGGGGAGAGGCTTTCACTTAAGCATGCCAGCCATTTTTAATAAGTCAGAGAACAAACTCATGTCTCCGAAAAAACTAGGCCAAAGCGCAAAGCGCTATGATATCACCGGGGACTGCCACTTGTAACAATGTTTGCTGGGTGACAAAAGCCTGAAGACCTGAAGGCCTGAAGGTTACAGCAGCTAATAAGGGTGAAAGTACGGAGAGTGAACTCAGCCAGATGGGCAAACAAGTGCGGGGGATTGTATGAACCACTGTCTCCTCTTGTAATCACTGCTGAGGATGTGCCCTTGAGCAACTCAGGGAAGCTTGAGTCGAGCTGATCGGCACAGTCAAGGCACAGTAATGGTACATTATGATGCTCTATGACCTCGAATCAACAAACATCGGATATTATCAGCTTCATAGAGATATTATCTGTCATATCGAATCTCATTGTACAGGTTGAAACTCCACTGTTTCCACTCCTGAATGTTTGCATTGTAGATTAGCAGTGTGAGGAGATGGTCACAAATTGACTCATTATATGGCACATTAACACATCATCAGTCTCTGTCTGGTTAATTGTTTATTTGTGTGCTCATATGTCTGAACTGATGTTGTTTTTAATCACACCACTATTTCTGTGAAGCAAGTAATGAAGCAGGAGCAGCATTTTTTTGTGGCAAAAATGATGTTTGCTGCCATTTAGTGGTGATGCTCTGTCATTACAGCCATCAACACAGCCTAACTGGTCTGCTCTTGACCAGGGTTAAACTCAACTCATACGCTTTTCCATCGTTTTATTGTATTGTGATGCAAAATTGTACAAAGATCCCAAGTTCCCTTAAATTGACTGACTCCCTGTGCAAAGTGTATCTCTGTCTGCCATGCCCAGATTATGAAAAATAATTCATGATAAGGGATGTGCACAATGAAGAGGATTTTCACCTCACAAATAATCATCATATTATTTTTTTTAAACATTCGTATATACAGTTATTTTTCTTGGGCCAAATTGAACCTTCCAGCTTAGGTCTGCAGGCGGCCACTTTGGGCAGCTTTGCTCCAGTCTGTGCTGTAGCTGAGTGATTCTCAGAGTTGTGGGCTGTGGCCTGTGGTGAGTCGTGACAGCTTACAATAAATTAAAAAACGTCATAAATGGTCAGGATATGTTCAAATTAGGTTTGAATGGCCAAAATATATCTTTAGAATTACATATTTACAATTTAAAAAATGTTTTGATCTATTTTAATCCGTCCATTTCACATTAATATGTTTGCAACCTTAAACCTGCAACCAACGGTGCACACTGGCATGTAAGCTCTGGGTTCGTCTCAAATGATTTTTCCGTTTCAAAACCGAAGAATGCACGTGGCTGCCGTAGCTCATAGCTCTTGTTCTCAGGAAAAGGGCCAGATTAACCCTTTAGGAATCCCAGAGGGTGCAAAAATTAGGACCCTACTGACTGAATTTAAGCAGGAAAATGCACCATGCACAAACACTATCCCCTACAAAATGGGCCCATGACCACCTTTAAGGTTCAATGTGTTAGAATTTAAGTTGAAAATATCCATTTATGAACTCTAATTATCAACAGAGTGTGAAGAAAATTATAGTTTTGGTGTTATTTTGTTGATTTAGTGTGTTGCAGAGATATCTACTGAAGTTAGCATACTAACCAGCTAGCCCTAGCCTGTGTAACAGTCCTCTCGTCACTAAGCTCATAGTCCACATCTCTAGCTGTGGTTATCTGTAGTTAGAGGTCACTCCTGTGGTTTGCTGCCCCCTACTTGTTTTGTTGTTCCAACATATTGCACCTTTAAGGTCCCTATTACTTCACATTCTGATGCTTTCGAGGTGCATTACTAAACTAATATGCAGTTAATCAAATTAACACAAACAAATTACCATTTGTAAACCTGCAGTCCTCTGCTTCTTTGAGGGTCTCTGGGCCGCAGGGTGGTTTCCTCTTTCTTGTCTGAAAGAGAGTCTCAAAACCAGGACCGTAAAATGTCTTTCGTAAATCAGATTTATTTTATTTATCGTCATAAATTACAGCACTGACAGTAGAGAACAGCTGGCTTGACAAAACATGATGCATGTGACACACAGAACAACACATTATTCATTGTGCATGTTGTGTGCATGTATAATCACAATGTTAAAGTTACACAAACATGGGTATTGAAATCATACACGCTACTATCACCTGTTTATTGCTCGCACTCCTCTGCATTGCTGTGCATGCACATGAATGACACGTTGCATCTCGAACATTACAGCTTCCAGTAGTCATTACAGGCTGCAGGTGTAGACCAAACTGTAGGGAGGTAAGAGTTTGATTCTGCAGTAGAAATATACAGTGTGAATGTTATCAATAAATCATAGTCCAAGACATACTGGAAAACAAGACTGAGCCGTTGGAGAGTATATGTGTGTGTTCGTCAAGGTGTGCTGAGGTACATCTGCAGAGCCGGGGTGAAGATTAAGACAGTTCCCAGTATTGACACCGTGAGGAAGGCCCACAGGAAAATCCTGTCCAGCACCTGAGCCACAAACTTCCAGTCTTGAACAACCTGAGTGAGGCAGAGAGGGACAGACAGGGACAGAAACAAAAGAGAAAGGTGCACAGGTGAGAATCAGCCACGAGCGCTTCTGTCACATAACATGTGATAGCATCCCTCATTCAGAGCTCCAGGGCTTCTTTGTATCCGTTTTAAAGCAGTTACAGAGCATATGAGACAAAATATAAAAAGAGAATGTAATACGCATGCATGCAAAGACTTTCATCCCACACTTTCCCTCATGCGGCCCGCCCCCACACCTCTCGTATGAAGTGCTCCTTTTTGATGTGTCGGCTGATGTAGCGGACTGAGTTCGTGGCTTTCTCCAGCATGGCCAGCCAGGCTTGGCTCTCGTCCTCCTTCCCTGCGAGGGGGCCTCTCTGCGGGCCACTGTGGCCGGGAATCCCCCTCCTCCCCACACCTTTACGGGTCTTCAGCTCCGGGCTGCGCATCTCCATATCTGGAAAGTGGTATCTGAGGACAATGGAGACTCACTGTTTAATACATGTTTTGCATAAGGCTCTTATAATGTGAACTAGCAGATTTTAAAGGAATAGTTTGATATTTTGGGATATATTCTTATTTCAATCAATATTACTCTGATGGCTGTGCACTAAATATGAAGCTACCACCAGGAGACGGTTAGCATCGATTAGCATAAAAACTGACAACAGCGAGTGTAAAGCCATCAATTCAACATTTCCCAAGCGTTATATCAGACTTTTTCTTGGCCAGGATCAGTAACTTCCTGCTAATTGCCTGGCAACTGCCTAGATAGCTGGCTGGCTCTTTATTGCTAATCTAATCTTCTTCTCTACCTGTCGCAAAGAAGCCTTTTCCCCAAAATGTCGAACTATTCCTTTAACCATAGTCGATCCTGTATTACCTGTCAGTGTGTCCCCTCATACACAGCAGTCTGGGCAGTCTCTGAAGGAAGAGGCTCTTTACCCAGGGGGCCATGGGGTGGTAAGTAGCAGAGGAACGGTGGTGGACGTTAATGACAAAGACGGTAACGATGATGGAGAAAGTGACGAAGATCATGATGAAGAGCAGGTATTCTCCGATTAGCGGGATCACCTGGAGACAGAAATGTAATGTTGACTGAGTGTGTTCAACAGCTCACTCTATTGTTAGCTACTTATGACTTACAAAGAATGTACAGATAAGAACATGTATTGGGAATTTATTAAGAGAAATTAAATGATTTAGCACTTCAAAAAAGATAAAACAACACAATGGCTGCTTCTTAAAGGGGCATTCCAACCAGTTCAGGTTGCCCTTCTCGAGGAGTACTCAGCCTGTGGGAACATTTTTATGATGTCTCCTGTGACACTGGAGAGAACTTTCTAAAGCTTGAAAAACACAATCTGAAGAATTATTACATAATTATGATGTTAGAGATGTGGATTAATTTTGTAGCAGTTTTTTATCAACATCATCATCAACATCATCATCAATCCACCTTATTCCAAGCCCCCATGATAAATTGATTTATGGGCATGATTTCCATTGTGCATATTCACTTAACCAGAGGCAGATTTTCCATGGTAACAGGATGGTAATCTTCATTCCTAGAGCGATTTGTACAGTGTATCATTATTTGATGAAGAATTAGGTGTGGCTTTAATGAGTCAATACTACGAACAATGTTATAATTGCTTGGGACAGTTATTATGATACTTTGTTACTTACACTAGCTCCACTGAGCACCGGAAGTATCAGAAAAACTTACTGATAACATTCTGAAAATGACCCTGTTGCATGCTGATGGTATTCACCAAATTCTTAGTTTAGACCCTTAGTCCCCCCCACCCCACCACCTTAATACCAAAATGATTTGAAAATCATCCAGTGGAGACCTTGAATAACTGCAGTAAAAGTTTCCATCAGCATTCCATCCAATTGTAGTCAAGATATTTCACTCACAAACAAGAGAGACAACTTCATGGTGACACTACAGGAAAAGTCAGAGGATCGCCAAACACATTGTGGTTCATCATCTGGGAACCTTGAATGTCTGACTGATAGAACTCTGTGCCAAAAGATGTCAAGCGTTATTGCTGAAGACTTTGACCATCTGGCACTAGATGAAAAATCAGAGGATCACTGAATATCTGTTCTGAACTTCAAAACTGTCCATCAAATACTTGTCGAGGTATTTTACTGTGAAACAATTTGTGTAGGCACTAGAGAAGAAGCTTCATTAGTCTCTAGTGCCTGTTAAGGAGTTTTTACATTGAATTGTGTGATAATTTGATAATTCTACATAAAGTGTAACATTATATGGAGTGTAAGAGAATATGGAATAGTATGTATATAGTAAAGGGAAAGGTATTTTGTCTTTTGTGTCGTTTTAGGCTCTTTCTTCCTGTAGAGTTCTGTGTACGGCTGAGATGTATCTGAAGTCGATAGCTCGTTAATTGAGTTGACATGCAGTTTAAGCTGCAGGTAATTGAGAGGGCTGTGGTTGTGATCTGTGTTAATTAGGACATGCTATCATTAAGATTACAATTAGGATAACCAAACAAAAAAAAAGCTGGATGGATGTAAAAATACATCCCAGTAGAAACCTTGAAGTGACCACAGGGTTTGATGTAAAGTCCCCGAGGAAACAAACCTTTGAGGATGAAGGGATGATTTCCTCTATGACCAGGAGGAACACAGTGAGCGACACCAGCACTGATGTGGAAAGTGACAGCTTCTCTCCTTCGTCGGATGGCAAATAAAACACCAGCACGGTCAGAAAGGAGAGGCCGAGGCATGGGATGATGAGGAAGAGGGTGTAGAACAAGGGCAGTCTCTTGAGGATGAAGGAGTAGGTGACAAACGGGTACCAGTACACCCCGTCCCTCCTGCTGCCCTTTACTCCTGTGGCATTGAGGATCTCCCACTCTCCGTTATCAAAGAAGTCCTTACGGTCCACGTAGTGATCCACCAGGACCAGGTCCACCATGTTTCCATCGTAGGTCCAGGAGCCGAACTTCATGGAGCAGTTCTGTCGGTCGAAGGGGAAGAAGGTGACGTCCATGGTGCAGGCGGACTTGTAGCTGGCGGGCGGAGTCCATGTTATGGTGCCGTCCCAGCGCACAATGGATTTTGTCATCAGGGAACCCTCAAAACGGCCGTCCGCACTGGGAGAAGATGAGAAAGAAAGGATGATGAAAAAATCATAAAGACCAGTGAGTGTGAGATGTGAAATATGCAGCAGAGTTAACAAGCACAGCCTCACAATGTGCTGCTGATGTGTGCAGAGTGCTGCGTAACTCACTTCTCATACAGGACGATGTCAGGCAGCCATATCGTCTCCGAAGGCACTCTGATGGAGGTAATGCCTCCGTAGTCATCTGGGTTCCACTTCAGCTTCACATCAACCCACTCCTTTATATTAATAAATAACAATGCATGATAACTTACACAATCTGATACATTAAGCCTACACTTTAGGCCGCTGTATAAAAGCCTTCAGCTGCAGCTTCTGCATTTCAGCACCATGGACAGCACCCGACAGCTGACTGCACAAAGGCAATGCAAACTGTGTTACAATATATAGTGGTCTTGAGTTTGTTGCCTTGTCCATGTCCAAGTTTGTGCGCCTTTGATTCCATGTAATCTCATTTAACCTTCAAGATTTATCGATTAATATGTGAAATTCTTTGTTTTCACAGAATGGGTTTTAATTTTGATGTTGCCTTCACTGAAAATGAGCAATAAATCACAACAGATAACAGATATGTGATTACATGACGATCACATGTTTGATCTAACCTGAGCAGGAGAGCCAATCAGAGACAAGGATTTACCCTTCAGCTACCATATTTTCTTTTCATTTTTCGATCTTTAAAATGTATACATGATATATTGCTCTGCGAAATAATTTTGTTATTTCTGGTAACCAATATTATTTGTCTAAAATGTTTCATTTCTTCAACTAACATGTGAAATTAAGAATAATCTAATACATTTATAATAATTAATGGGGATTATTAAATAAGGTTTCAGCATGAAAAAACAGCATAATACAACGTAATAAAACGAGTCATAAGTGACCTTGCTTGCAGTTCGAATCGTCAACTTTTTTGACTGTTTTGGGCTGCGAGATTATTTTTTCGTTGCGATACAGCAAGTAGCCACTGAGCACAACTTATAACATTAAGAAGAAGCCAAACAAACGCAAATGGTAGGTAAAAACTATGCTAATGTACATGTACTCATTGCCTCAGAGAACATATGAATCATAATGATCACTGATATATTTTACAATCACTAGAAAATATGCTTGGAAGCTGTGTGTTCACTGTGTTTCTGTACTGCACTCATCTGCCATTGAACATAAGTCCAAAACCATACTTTCAGCAGATAAATAAGTCCACAGTGTCTTCATATAGTGTCACTGAATAAAACCTGTGCATATTGGAACATGTTCAGCATAGATTTGTAAGCTCCGCTTGAATACAGCAGTACGCCACAACGCGTGACTTTGAACATTTTATTCGGGCCACAGAAGCAAATTGCAGCTGACGAATCGAACTGTGTTAAAATGAGCTGATCTCTGTTCCAGTCATGAAGTGCTCGAAGAGTTCACAGATATGAAAACAGAACCTTGCAGTTTAAAGATCCAATATTTGTAACATAGAGATATCAACTGTTACCTGCCACAGCCAGACGTTTGTAGTCATCAGCTGGTTCTTTTCATCCTGCAGGAAGACAGAGAAGAGGTTTTGTTCACCATTCACACATCTTAGCGGGGCTTACTGTGAACAATAAGAGCCGCTAATGAGGTGGTGAGGAGCAAACCATGAGACAAAAAAAAAAGAGTGAGATTAGAGCGAGTACTTAAACCTGGTTAGAAAGGAACGATTTTTTTGTCTCAAAGTGGTTTAATTGCTTCCGTTGCCTGCCACTAAGAAAGCACAGTGGAACATCTCGGGGGTTAAGTGCCTTGTTTCGGGGGGGTTCGTCTTTACCATCTAATGAGCGAGAGAAGGTACTGTTGGCACAGATAGTGCTGCCTCATTTGCCGAATGCAAGTATCGATGTATCCCGCAGAAAACAAAAGAGGGGGAGCGTGGAGGGTGGGTGAAAA
>CAEMYA010000115.1:1453082-1471154 GCA_903131615.1 Diplodus sargus
TTCTAATGCGGACGATGCAAGTGAATCAAGAAGCGAAGAAAGGACATGCCACATTGACCTAAGACTTCTCGGTATGTATTCAAAGAGTAATCTGGCACCGGGTTAAAATGCATTTAAAAAGGGTCGTGTGTGTCACTTCTGGCTTAGCATCACTGATGGTGTGGTCTGAGGTGGGGAGAATGTACGCTCTGTCACAACTGCAGCAAGATGACACGTAAACCACTGAAGATCAACAGATTGAAGACTTCTTCAGCCACTGTTAAAGATACAATATGTAACATATCAGCCTTAAAATGTCTGAAAATATGTTTTGTTGAGTGGTGTACTTACATGATCCTAAATGTTTCCAGCGATGCTTGAATCCAGAGAAATCACTTTTTTTTCAAGGTAACGGTGCGCTTCATTTCGTCACCCAGTGATATAACTTCCGAGCATGTCAGAGGGTGAGGGAGGAGGTCATGGTCGTAACGAAATGTGACGCGAATAAAGCTTCAATACATTACCTTGTCCAGTAACATTTCCACCTCAGTCACGTAGATAGATATATTCATCAGCAGTGGTGGTTGTTATTATGTAACTGTCGTAACCCCCCACTGTTGTAAATAGAAATCCCTGGTCTGTAACCATTCATCAGACAAAACTCATTACGTCATAACAACATCATATGTTGAAAATGTGTTTCTTGAAGTTAAAATGTATGTAAGGCTGTGATCCTACCCGCACAGTGAAGTTAGTGCAGACACCATTCATCCTATAACACTGTACCATCAAAATGATTTTGAAGCATTTACTTTAAAGGAAACAAGCTACATGATTTTGCTTTAACAATGAAAACAACAACCCCTAGACCCCACGCTACGTCCGTCTTTTATTTTGTTGAGGAAGGTTCTCAGTCATCCAGGTCATCGCAAGTCTTTTGTTTTGTTTCGATTGAGAGCCCCCTAGTGGCCGATATTATATACTGTGCATTTAAACAGTTTCTGCAAGTGGGAGAAAGAGCCTCATGAAGCAAAGTATGTAAATACAGAGCAGAGTCCAGTGTGCAGGATGCTCTTTCTTAAGTTTTGATTGCAACTGACATGTTTGATTTATAGGTTGGTTTACGTTTTTTTCAAGTGTTTTAGTGCGAAACTGGTCATAAGGAGATCCCTAGTTAATGATTGAATTGGGTCCAAACAGTTCTTAATCTCTGAGTCTAAGATTTACACAAATGAAGGTTGGTGTTGTCTCAAGTTACAGTGTAGTATTCTTTGTGTGTGTTCTAACAGACAGTCTGCCCTGGCTAAGCTTTACACTAAGAGGAGGTGAATTTTTAAAGATAGCCACTTAACTTGTCTGATGCTGACTAATAAAGCCTGCACCGAAATACCCTTTTGCACTTCGCATGAGGACTGTTGATTTTTGCTGACCTTGCCCATGCATAAAGAGTGGAATCTCTTTGTCGGACAAACAAAGCAGACAGCGGACAAAAAGTCCTTCAGTGTACAAACGAGCATATGAGTATCACTTAAGACAGCCTTGAAAAATGCGAACCCAATTATTTAAATCAGAGGCGGAAGCTCTTCGCTCTTCGCTCTTAACATTGCCGACATCAATCGTCAACATGACTTCATTAAGGCTCCAACTCAAGTTATTGCGCTAAAGGTCACGTGCAGTAAGGAGCGGGGGATTGCGCGGAACAACAAGGCCGAGCAATTTGCTTTACGAGTAACGCTTGGAGATGTCGTGGAGCACTTTAGTCGATGATGAACGGCTTAAGATCATCTTTCGGGAAGCGGTGACCTGTAAGTTTCCTCTCAGAAGCCCATCACGTTGTTTTATAGGCGGTGAGCCTGCACATTATCATAAATCAGTGGGGAGGGCAATCTGATGCTTCTCTCATTCAGATGCACGCATAACATATAGATGCCACGTCACGCCGTGCCATCATCCCTTTACCGTCACAGAGACTATGGGTGAGGCCGTAAGCACAAAGAATGACTCAGGCACAACTAAATGATGTAAAGAGACCAGAGGGAGAAACAGATCCCAGATGACTGACACGATACACCCTGCCACATCACATCCAGAGAGCGAATCTGATTAGAGCCCATTATGTACGAGCGCATCACGGACCGCGATCAGAGCCTGATTCCAGCGGAGACTGGAGGTGCTCGGGGCTATTATTTCATGCATGTTGTTATTCCAAACCTCTCGCCTTTCGCGGGTAAAAACTAAAGTGGCGAATATGAGCACTTACTGTAGCACTATCTATCTAATTACCTGCTGTACAAGCCGAGCGGATGAGGCGATCTAGTTATCGATCGCATAAAGAGTTTTCCATACTCCGGCAGGCATCTCCCCCGGTTCAGCTTACCTCTGTTTGGAGTTAATGTAGAGAGAAAACAGGAGCTACATGAATATAGTGAGGCTTTACAACAGGCTCAGCGGGTTTACTTTCCTCACATGTGATATAAAATTCATTGCGCGACTGTGTAAAAGACAGACGATGTGAGGACTGCGAGGGATTTATGGAAGGGGGCCGACGTCCAAACAAGCCGGACCATCTGACAGCGAGCGGGGCAGCGGGCTCGGATTCATTCGCTTTGTGTCATTTATTCAGGCAATCTAAGAGGCAGTTAGTTGACTCGTAAAGAAGTCACGGCGAGCTCGACAAGGAGATGGACTCCTTCCCCTCCCCCCACCCCCCTCGCTCTGTCTCGTAATTAACTTGGAGCAAACAGCAGCTGGAAGAAGAACTGCGAGGTGAATCACTCTGCACCCACGCGCAAACGCAACCAACAAATGCACGGGATTTGACGGCCCATTCATAATCGACATGCACACACCCCGATTTTCCTTTCACACACGCAGGTCACAAATGCTTGAAAATCTGCCACTTGGCTGAGCGTCGCCTTCTTGTATCTCATTAAATGCTGTCTTACTCAGGCACCTGATCGCGGCTCTGCGATTGCCAAGACTTTGCCCACGGGGGGAGCCCAGCCTGTCTGCCTCACACACAAACACACACGGACAGAGACGCACATAAACACACACACACGCACAGCTTTCAAGTAGGCACAACCTTCCCACTTATCTAACACCCAAACAAACTCTGCCACTTCTGTGTCAGCGCACACAAACTGGCAGCAGGAGTGCTCCAGAAAGTCTTATTAGTTATCCGGCGCTGGAGGTAAATGGAGATTCTGGATGGTCTTTAAATTGCAGACTACTTCAGTAATTAGTCTCATTCCACTTTCAATCCATGTTAATTAAGAAAATGAGTTCACATTAAGGTCATCAGTGCTGAGGGGAAGTCTGGAGAGCAATCTGTGCTTTAATTATAAGAGAAATGTGAAAAGCCCCATGTTTTCTGACAGAATTGACTCAATTGCTGAGTGTTGTGCAGAAGATAGGAGCTCTTTCTTTCTTTCTTTCTTTCTTTCTTTCTTTCTTTCTTTCTTTCTTCTGCCTCACAATAAGATTTGAAGAGTAAGAGTACCCCAGAATGAAAATTCAGTTATTGTACTCACCTTCAATGCCTATGGTCAGTCTGGTGAAATTTAGTGTGTTAGTTAGTTAGTTAGTCCACAATTATAGCTTTAAAGCAAAACAGCATTCTGCTTAAAAACTGACGTAAATGGGGACCTGTTTTTTAATGTTAAAAAAAGCCAAAACAACTGGAAAACCCCCCCCCCAAAAAAAACATTAAATGGCTTCATATAACTCGCCCGGCATAATTCAAATCTCCAGAAGCCCCACGATCCAGAATATTATTGTGGACTTTGAAACGTTCAACTTGTGGAACAGCACGGAGGTGAGCAGATAATGACTGAATCTTATTTTTAAGGTGAACATGTCCTCTTCTTTTTGTCTTAACCCTTAATTTTTTACCAAAATTTGAAAGAATCTCAATTTTCTATCCCTTTGTGGAGTAATTATATTTTTTCCCTGATCATTTGCATTGAATAAATGTGGTTTTGTCAACGAATGTGGACACATGGTAACCTTAAGCCACACTTCATGCTGTTGGACTTCTCAGTCAGTGGAATTGCAAATGCCTTTTTTAGCAATCCCTAACAGGCCGAGGCTTATTGCAGGAACATAAGGGTGCATACACTTGAGTGACCACACACACACACGCACACACACACACTCAGAGAGATAAAGAGAGAGAGTGAGGAAAACAAAGTAACAACGCATGCCTCCATGCTCAATTTAATCTGTTCCCAACACCATTCAGCAGTCAGGCTCCAGTGTCTGCTCGGTGACCTTTTCAATGCAAACAGTGACAGAAAAAGGAAAACTACAGCTAAAATAGGAGTGTTTGCCTGTGGCTGTGTACACGCGTGTGTTCCTGTACATCCATCTTTACGAGGACCAGCTTCTTTTTAAACCCTATGGAACAAAGAGAGGCCATCAGCTGTTTGGGAATCATTTGAATCAAAGGGAAGAGCCGCTGAGATAGACAAACATGGACTCTAAATTTGTTCAGTTGTATGCTAACGTCATGCTATCAAAAAGGAACACCGCTTCATTAGCTGGCCACTAGTGGAGCTTCGTAGGCTAACGTTAGCAACCCGTGCTCCTAACCTGCCAGTCTGCACTGACATTACAGGAGCGGTACCAAGCGCAGCAACTTCACTGCTGGACTTCTTTCTGGCATCATTTGCTATCAAAGAGAGGTCGCATTAAGATAGCCAGCTAGTTATGTATAAAACACAGGGTACCTCAGCCTCCTTGATTGCTTTTTTATAAGAAGTGACATACAAAATAGCTGGACTACCCCTGTAGAGCTGAGCTTCGGTACTGGAGGATGAATCTAATGTAGACGTACTGGTGAGGCACAGTGTTAAGGTGCATTAGCATGATAACTCCCGGACTGAATCTATGCATTAAGGTATAAGCATATAAGCAGCTAAATCTCACGCGAGGAGATTTAGAGAAAGCTGACACGAGTCAGGCTGCGAATCCCTGCTGCAGGAGCCGATAGCAGGGACATCAGCTGCTGTCATCTGTGGAGGTACCACTGCTGTGTCACGTCTTTATCATTCCCTCCTCCTCTGTCCCTCATTTTCATACCAGTACTTCTTTATTTACATAAAAGAAGCTGCGCTTCCAAAACACATTTTCCTTCCACCTCAAACACACAGCAACAAATAAAACAGGCATCCGAGCACATTTCGGGTGCCAAAGAAAGGCTGGTGCAAAGCCTTTCGCACCTGCAGTGATCCAGTATGGCTGAGTGACCAGTTTCTCTCACAAGGAGCATGGCCCAGGGGAATGAAGCTCAATCTTCCCACAGAGACCGAGAGTGAGAGAGAAAGAGAGAAAGAGAGAAAAGGCGGGAGAGAACCACAGCTGAATTAAGAAAGAGTTGTGGGTTCCAAAGAGACCTGTTTAGACCCAAAGGAAATCATGCACATGTTGTGTGTTTTAACGCAGCTTAATAGAGAATGGAAAGATCTGAGGGATGGAACAGAAACCATCAGTTTTCTCTGGATCCTGTAGCGACCGCAGGAGCAGGAACAGGTCGGTGAAAGATTGGGAAAACATGCCCTCGACATGTACTGTAAACGCTGCGCTGCTGTCAGACTCCCAAGAGAAAGAACCTGCAAAGTTCTGTAGTGCTAAAGGAAAGATCCAGAGTAAAGAGCTGCGCGTATGTCGGATGCACACTAACACATCTATTTAAACAAACGGCACGGACCAGGCGCCTGGCTGGAGAGCGATGGATGCGCATGATATTTAGCAAAACAGACTCTCCAGTGCAAAATCATACCTGAGGAAGATACAGATCATCAAATGAAAATGAGAACAAGCACAACAAAGCCAGCGAGCGGAGAGGCACATCGGGAACCGCGATCCGCCGCTGATTACGACAAAGCGATGGGCCTGATTTTCTGCCCCAGTTGCCGTGGCAGCCAGGAGCAGCTGCAGCGGCAGGGTAGCATTCGCTCTGCAGCTCCTCTCCTCCGTTCCCCGAGCCGGTCGATTATCAATGATACGGAAAAGCAAGGAAGATCCTGCCGGGCCCGCTGCCCAGCACATGCTGGGGCCTCAGGAGGGGGGAGGTGGGCGAGACATACACTGAGAGGAACGGTTAGAGAGCGGAGGGGGAGAAGGGGACATGTTGTTGGCTGGGGCTGATACACCAGTTCATGCTCAAAGGCACGAGGGACAATGGGGAAGGGAAAACAATCACACATACACACATGCACGCACACACACACACACTTTGTTGTGTCCCACAGGAGGTACTTGTATCGACTTTCATTAATTCCCCGGGGATTTACACCAACATTAACCATGTGTGTGATGCCACATCACCTCACATGAGACGGACACTAAATATGACAGTGACTCCATGTCAAGCGATCGCTCACATCATTTGGATTTAATGACAGTGAGCATCCATGTTTGATTGGATCCCTCGGGGAGACGCATGAATCTCATCTGTGGTCAAGTACGTTTTCACGTTTGCTTTCTTCTCCTCAGTGTGTTGCACATGAGTGAAAATGGGTTTACAACCTGTTGGAATTGGGGAAGTGGATGGTCAGAGCTGCTGTTATAGGCGAGTGTTTATTAAGCCGCTTGCCAAAAGTGGCAGCCAAGACAGCGTTCTGATAATACTGTTTCTCTCAGTATTAATTATCACAATTGCTGTGTATATATCAGAATATATTTTGTGGCTCGAAAGCTCAGAAAAATCAACCATGGTCCAAAATAAAATAGATGTTGCTTTTTTGCTGTGTGATATTTCTGTGTCAATGTACTCTTACTTAAACAACAGTTAAAAAAAAAGGAATTGACGTGTCAACGTGTAAAATTGAATGGATTACCTGCCGGGGACCAGCTTTTTTTCTAAAAATGGGAGATGAGTCCCCTTAAAGGAGACATATTATGCTCATTTTCAAGATTTTCATTTTATTATGGGTTACTACTAGAATAAGTTTACATGTTTTAGTGCTAGAAAAACACATTGCTTTTCTCACACTGTCCAGTGTTTCCTCCCTGTGCCTGAAACCTTCCGTTTTAACTCCCACTATGCCAAGTCTCCTCTGACTGGTCAGCACTGCTAACAACAACAGAGCAGCCAAAAAAAAATTGTGCCAAACTAGCTGTTGGGCATAAATTATGGAAATTGTGTTACTCTGTGGTGTAATGTGATGTCACAAGGTCACGGAATTAATGACGAGGCATTTCAGGAACTGTGTTTTCTGTGGGAGAGTGGAGCGTCTGTTGTTGTGGACTTTGACCTTTTCGACTTTCAAGATCTTTTCCATGAACAAGAGTCCATATAAATCACTGAAGGAGAGGAAAACTCCGCTGCTTGATTAATATGAGTATACTGTTGGTGTGACGGGCTGACAGATGGGGAGTGGAATTTAAGTTTTTAATAAAATGAATGTCATCATTTCGTTATCAGTCGTGTAGCATCAGCTCTGTTGTGCGCTGTAGCACATCCAGAGCTGAACTGACATTTTGTTTGTTGTCTGAAGACAGCTACATGCCCGTTCAGTGAAAAACAAAGTCATCACAACAGCAAACAAGCAAATACAACAAATCTACAAGTGCGTACACACGCACACACACACACACACACAAACCGGAGAAACAGGAGTTGGCATTAACTAAAACCAAGTCTGTCGTTTCCACTCTTCCTCTCTGCCTCGTTTCCACTAAAGCTGTCACAAAAATATTCTGATAGAGAGACAGAGAACTGACTCAGTGCGACTCACTGTCTGCTCTCGTGGATGCTGCGTACCTTGATACATGCACGCATGCTCCATCTGCACACACACACGGTGCACACACTCCCCCTGCTCCTCCACCACCGAAGTTGTCACAAAAATGTTCTGATCCGAGACTTAAAGGTATGACTCAATCAGACTCCTTCTCCCTTCCTTACTTTTACACCCTCTACTCACCGCATCGCTCGCACTGACGCACACACGCGCACATGCACACATGGCATGTCTCAGTGTATGCATGCTCGAAACACACTCACACACACACACACACACACACACACACACAAACACACACCAACGTCACATGTACACAAATGTCATCAAGTTAAGCTGTGACAAATATGCAGACGCTTTCGGGTCTGACTCATTGAGACTGTAGCAATTCTGTTGCCACACACATGCACACACACACACACACAAGCACACAAACACACACACACACAAGCACACAAACACACACACACACACAAACATACAAAAACCCTGTTATCTACCACCCAGCAACAGACCGGTATCTGAAGTCTTTGCAGTACCCAGGGGGCAAAGCAGTGGCAGCTATCAAAGCATAATGATTCACCCAGCTTGCTGTAATGTGGAATATATTTTTTTCTAATATACTTAAAGACACACACACACACACACACACACACACACACACACACACACAGACACACACGCACTTTGTCTTGTGGTATTACTATGTGCACACTGAAAATAGAGACTAGTGCTCTGATTTGACTCTTTCATTGCATGCTGGATTTCCCGTGAATTTCTGTCACTGCAAAACCCACCGTAGCAGTTTATCTACTGTTACAGTCCCCTGCGCTGGGAATTGTAGTCAGATCTCTGGCATTAACAGTCTTTGTTCCGATAAGCGACCAGGTAATGATGAACACTTTTGGGATATAAGACCTTGCTCGGTGTAATTGTGCCTGGTAAATGATCAGCGGAGGACACGCCTGAAGCTGGAAAAAAAAAACGTGCGGTAGCGACGCTTTGCCAGCCGACTGTGAGCGCCACGCGCGTTCTGAAGCGTTAAAAAGGTGGAGATGATGCTCCAAGAGTGATAAGTGTGTTATTATAAAAACATATCTCTTGCCGCCCACTCCTGTTCGCTGCGAGAGGAGCTCTAAGTGAGGGGTCTTTGAGGAGATTTCTAATGAGTGGGTCATTAAAAAGCCATTATGATGTCACAGCGCTGTCTCACTGAGTCACCGTCAAGGACAGTGGGATGAATATGTCATGCCAGTTGTCTTAGCGAGGGTCAGATCATGATGTGGATTGCGTGACTTCCCTGAGATGACCTTTGGACATCAGCGATATGAAGCTGAGAGAGCACTTTAATAATTGAGCGACGTGGGTGACTGAGGAAATGACGGTGAACTGATGGGATTTTCATGACTACAGGCTGTATGTTTATGTTAATTTGGGGCTTTAGTGAAGCTGCCAGAACACAGCAATATATTAATTATTAATTTTTTTCCATGTTTCCTATTTATGTTTACATGTTTCTGTCTACATATATACACCGACACACATACAAAGAATTGATAGGATAACCAATCCAATGAGACACCAGAGTGCCATTGTACATTGTACAATCCTCACTCCCAGAGCGTTGGGATGATATGTAACTCATCAATAAAACAGAATGCCGTCACATGCAAACAAATTGTGTTACAGATGTTCTCCTTTGCCCATGTAGTAATACTCTTATACAAACATGTGTTGAACCTCATCCCATCCCTGCATGTGAACGACTGAGCCTTTTGAGAAATGCCTCTCATATCCAATCATGATACTGTCACCTGTGACCAGCACACCTGTTCACCTGTAGAGTGTTTGAGCAACTCTCCCAGTCTTTTGTTGCTCCTGTTCCAACTTGTTTGGAACTTGATGCTGGCATCTAATTCAGAATATTTAACATTTATTAACTAAAGTCATTGAACTTTAAATACATAGTCTTTGTACTGTTTAAAATTGGGCATGGTGTTTTTCAGCAGATGATCACATTTTCTGTTTTATTTATGTTTTACACAGCATACAAGGCTCATACAGAACAACTCAACATTATAAATTTACTGACTCCACTGTCTGAATCATTTCAGTTACAGGTCGAATTCCAAAAGAAGGAGTTGTTACCTGGGGATGTCCGACTTTTCATGAATTATTGAGAGACACGCAAGCCTCTTCCTAGTTCCGTGGCAGTTTCATGGCAATAATGCTGAACTCTACAGAAGTACTACACACACAAATGCACATACAATATAAACAATCTGCCAACATGTATTGCACATGTTCTTCAGGAATACATTCTCGAAGAAGCAGCATTTCCCCGCTGACCTAAAGAAAAAAGAAAAAAAAAAAAGGAGCCGGATTGTGTTAAGTGCAAACAAGCAGGCTCGAAGCCCAGCTGATTTGTTCCTCCACGCTCACGATGTTGTCGGATAAACAGGAAGAGACGGTGAACGTCAAAGAGGCAGGCGGAGAAAACAAGTGACTTGAGATGGGGGGGGGTGGCGTGTGGGTCCGCCTGCCGGGAAGCCGGGACGCTGACACAAACTTGTATCTGATCCCAAGACGTGCACTCACATGCCAGAACGTTTCAGCCGAGGGTTGTGAATATTTGATGACCCAAGAAAATACAGTAAAACAATGGAAAGCGCAGGATGAGCTAGAGAAGCCGGCGAACAAACAAAGTCGCTTAAAAAGGCACAAGATCACACAAGTTGAACTTCGAATGTTTGAGAATCACAGTGCGCGTTGCCTTGTCAACACGTTGAAACAAGACGAGGCAGATGGGTGCACCTGCGTCAAGGCTGGTACAGAAGAGTGACACTTTCATGTCAAGTTATCCCCTCGTGTCCGGAAAGGAAGCGCAATGGACCTGGTCATTGGTTTAAATGAGTTGTCAAAGAGATTCTTACAGGCAGAAGATTACAGGGGGCTCAGCTGTCTGAATTATACATGGCCTTGGTGCCATTTGCAGTGGTCTTTCTCTGCATTTCAAAGCTGTGTGACTTCATGTCACTGTTACTCAGTGCTGAAGGAAACAGTGTTCTTGGAAAAATGTCACACCAAAACTATAAAACATCAGGGGTGTTTTGTGTTCCTTGTCATTCTGGAATAATAATAATAATAATAAACCATTTACAGCCCTGGTTGTGAAAGTTAGAACTTTGAAAGGTAAATATGACAGACTTTAAAGCTGCAATCAATCATTTTTTGGCCACTTGGCGGCAGCAGGATAACTTGTAAATTCAATATTGACATTTTATCAGCTCAAATAGCTGCTGCAGTGAATTTGTTAACCGACAGCCGCCTTCACGCATCATGCAAACGTTGAAGCAACACAGTAGTGTTTCTGGATGACTGACAACTCTAACGCTGACTTCACAGGCAGTAGGAGGCAGATTCTGGCTTGTCAGAGAGGTGTACACCGTGTGGCACTGTTGAAAGTGTTGAAAGTGTTGAAACAATTACGCTGCCTGACCTGGCAAGACTGATTCTCATTGCGGCCCTGAATTTGTGCTGGGAGCGAGCCCCCACCCCACCGGCGTAGCAGAGGCGTAAACAACTTTCAGCCTCTGTTGCCTGTTTGTCGCTCGGATTGCGTCAGAGGACATTTGCATAAAGTTTGAGCTTTTCCCAACTTTCCCCTGTAGTGCTCCTGGGCTATGGAGTTATTTGTGTGTCTTTATTATGCAATCAAACAGAATAGCAATCCATTATTGCAAGTAAAAGAAAATGTGTGATTAAAATCGTATTCACGAAAATCAAACGGTTTTGCTCGCCGCTGAGCTGCATCTTGTGGGCGGGACCTATTGGCCGGTGTCGATCGGAGTGACAGCTTGGCAGTACCCACTTTTGAAGCCCTGCAGGAGCGGAGCGTGGATGTACAGACACATAATCAGTGAGCAGGAATGTTTACACCTCCGTCCTAGTAATAGCAAGAATGTTATGTTTGAAGAAGTACAAACTGTACTATCTTTTAGCACTGTTTTGGTCTTGACAGACTGATGGAAAGTCCTGAAATGCTCCAACATGATCACCAGCTTAATCGCCTATTTTGTACGTCTGCCATTTGGTACAGGACTAGCAGTGTATCGTGCCTGCCGCCACTTGAAATGCGGTTGAGAGCACAGTTAGTGCCCGAAAAAACAGAAAGATGAATTGAAAGATACACTTTGTAGAGCTGAGCTGTGTGATAATTCTCTTTGATTCATCACTACAACTAACGCCTTTTTACATCAGACGAAGTCATCCTTTTAATTTATAAAAAATATGTAGTGTTGCTGCATTGAACAAGCCTGAAACATTAGTCTTCAGCACAGTGAAGCACTTTGTCCAACTTCCCATTTCCAATGTTTAAGATGTTTTTTTTCATGGAAATGATTTTTATCCCTATATTGTTACACTGTTTTGCATTATAAAGTTCATCATTTATGCGTGGGAATGCTACATTGCGAAACAGCACCCAGTATGATATATTTTTGCAGTAAAATCACAATACTAAAGCCGGTATGCAGCGTTGTTGTACACTTCCCTCCCACTGCTCTGTCTGAAGTGTGCCTGTGAGAGTTGCTCAGTTTAACATTGAACATTAAATCTTGTGATTTCCTGCCTCCGCCAGCCATCAAAGAAACACCTCTCTGCTGCTGCCGCTGCTCTGGACCGCAGCATCACCATCTTTCTTCTTTTCCTCTACCTCTTCCTCCTCCTCCTCCAGTATCCCACATGCAAACAGATTCTCATGAAAGGGAAAGTCGCCCTCATAAGTACCGCTGGAAAAAAGTGAGGGAAGGAGCTTCACACATGAAAAGGCTTCTGTAGTTTGTAAGTTTTTGGGTACGGATAACAAAGTCAGATGTTTTATACACGTGTCCACCAATAGCATCACGTTAAGAGAAGAGCAGAAGATGAGGCTTGTTGTATCTGTTTATCTTGTCTGCATCAGGGTATTGAACGGTATCCGATGGAATCAGACGGGATGATCCTTTATTGGGATCAAAAAGGGGAGAAGATGGCTTTCACTGTGGTGAACTACTGAAGTGGCTGACGGGACGTCGAACAACATTGATTCCCAAAGCGTATCTCATCACAGTCAGTTTAATCATTGTAATACAGACTGAGGCTCGTGGAGCACTTAAGCTGCAGAGGGTTTTCATTGAATCGAACCTTGCTCAGAAAAATGTTGAAATACTTTAAGGGTGAGTAAGCAAAAAGAAAGCCAGTAAGGATGGTATCCATTCACTTTGCAAGGCCCTCTGTTCCTTAATTAGCCAGTGCATGTACTGATCTGAGCAGAGAGCAGGGACAGATGCTAGTGATTGGATTAATAAGCGACTAAGTGACTAAGCAAATAAGTGTTAACCAGCAGACTGCTGCTGGAGCTGGTGAGCTCTGGAGCAGACAGCTATGGGCAGAGCCTGGAGCTCCTGGAGGAATAAACACCTGGAGTCCAGGAGAGCACAGAGTTTTTTCTTCACTTCTAAAAATGTCTGTAGCAATGAGCCCAAGGCCCCTGTAATGTGCTGTAGTTCTCTCTGATTTGACAGTTGAATGGAGGGCAAATGTACTTTACTTAAAACAGAGAAAGACACTGGAGGGTAACAGAAGTATGCGGAGTCTCTAGTGAATGCCTGCCTGGGTCAGAATGTTACACTGAACTCAAACACAGACACACACACACTCGTGCTGGCTCTGTGGCTAATGTACAGTAAGATATTGTGGCTGCTTGGGGTGAATAAACTCACAGTCAAACTCACACAGGTAACTCAAATAAACACAAATGTTCCAACAAAGACCTGAATGTTGTGAGGTGATTCGCTTTTAGCAATTTTTATAACCATAGCTAGCTTGGTAGCTTGGAGCTAGGTGGGCGCATTTCATTAAACAGGCTTCATTTGGATCGCCTCAGCTCCACCCACACTCCACGTCTTTGCCCATTTTTGATTAACCAGTAGTTAGCTACTGTTAAAATTGGGACGGCTGTTAACACCCACTTTGAGCTCCTTCCTGGCTCTTCAGGAACCTCGGGATAATTTCAGGTGGCTCCATCCACCATTATTACAGTCAGCAGTTGTTGTGAGGACCGAGGTGCCCGGGACTAGAAGGAGTCCTTCGTTTGTGTGTGTGATACAATTAAAAGCTGCCTTGAAAAGCTAGATGGATATGAGTCTTAGATGAAATTTCTGTATTACTGGTCCCATCATAACTCTTAATAACAATTTCCAGTGTTGACAAAATAAAAATAAAAAAACGACTCAAAATGAATTTAAATCGAGTGCACAGCTGTTTTGCACTCTCTGCCAGCCACTATGTCAGCGTCTCTCTGAGAGCAACAGAGCTTCAGATAACACGATCTGGGGCCATACGTCTGTGTTCTTGCTTTATTACAACATTCAAATTGTTACATTTAACTCAATTTTCAACATTGTCATCATCCCTCTCACTCATTTCATCAAATAGGCTTTCTTATTCACTCTCCACAAACTCTTCCTCTAATAGAATTCTTAAAAAAACATCATAAATCCTTCGCAGCATTAAAAAAAATAATAATTATGAATATAAATATCATACCAGAACCGAGCACAAGGTTGCTTGGCTTCATTCATTTCCACAACTTGGCTTTTCATAAAGTCATATAACATGATTGAATATGCCAGTGCAGCCCAGAGAGCCAATTTTCTAGAGGGACTCAGATGTAAATTTGTATTACATATGATAATGTTTCCTATTAGGATTGAGCGCCGTTCCCTTTTTTGCAAATCCCACGGAAAATAGAACATGAATCACGCCATACAATGTAATTCCAATTCTGCCTGACATCCCAATTTCATTTGACCTCCGTTACTAAGAGCCCTCTATTGTCGACGGCACTTTATAGTATGGCGTCACGCTGCTCCATTAATGTTTTTCATTTGGCCATGTTCCCTCTGCCTCTAAGCATAAAGCTGAACTGGTTGCGAATTAAATATAAACCAAATTGCACACTTGTACACAAATTGGGAAATGAAGCGACAGAGCGCACAAAACGCCTGCCAGTTGCAACGCATACATTATTGATACTTTCTGGCCAGATGACTCAGTGTCGACGTCATCGAGTCCACAAAGCATCTTTATTTTCTTAAACTCAATTTATAAGTGGCTCCTGGCAAGAAGATCAACGAATGACTCCAAAAACATCAAATGTGTTTGGCTGTCAATCTGAAAAGGTTTCCTCTGAATTCAGCGTGTTGAGTAACATTAAAAACCTGTCACCTTAAAATAACAGCTCCAAAATCATTGTTCTGATAAGGTGAACAGAGTCTGAGCCACTCTGCCCCCATATCGCTTGTTTCTGCATTATGCAGCTTTGCAGCCACATGTTACACACAGCACCGACATTGTTTCTGGTTTTCAATCTGACGTCCTCCAGCTGCTTTGCCTCAGCTCTCCTAGATTAACAGAGTTTACTAAAAGCAACCTGTAACTGCTGCGTACTGTAGCTGCAGGTTAGCTTTGTTAGCGTCGGTGCTATCGCAGCAGCTTTGGATCACCGGGACGAGGAGGTTTTCAGGTCCGGGGGGGCCGGAATGCTCTACAGATCCAGGTGAGCGGGCCATGAAGTCCCAGCTGTCTCTACAGACAAGACAGAGGTGAAGAGGCTGAAGAGGATGCTGACAGAAGACGCAGAAGTGACAAAGGAACAGCGACCGAACAAGAGGCGACAGCTTTGCGAATCAAAAGCTGTGGTGTGGTACTTACAAGGTGAACCATCAAATTTGAAGGCAAAAGCTTGTTTTTTGATTGTAGTTCACGGAAGACGGGCCCCGATGCTTCACATTAAAAAGCCAACCAATTAGCATTGTATTTTCCAAACCAAGCAGTAAATCTTCAAGTCCTGCAAACTCCATAAAATTAGTCAGAAAATGAAGTATAAATCTCACCTTTGCATGGCCTGTCTAAGTTTGTTTCCTGGCGCTGTTAGAATGTCATTACTGCCCGCCTGTGGTCTGTGGGTGTAAAAATAAAAAATAAAAAAAAATACTACACCCACTGCCAAACCATCTAAAGATGAAGACGTGAGAATTGGAAGCTTCTGCAAACCCAGGATTTATTATTCAAGCGCTGCCTGACTGTGATGCTTCTGGCACCGGAAGAAAATCACAGCTGGGTAGTGATGCTATATTCCAGCCATGACATAAAAAATGAACGTATCAGCAATTTCGGCAAACGCAATATCCACCCATTACATTGAAGTCTTTAGGGACTGATAGTGTCGAATATAAGCCACACTGTGTTTATAGATGCCAACACATACACAGACAGAAGTGCTGTCTGGAGGGAAAATCGAGCAAACTGAGCAAACCTCACCTCCTTGTTATACTCAATTGTTGGAAACCCACTCCTAAGACTTTTTAATTCCCTCTTTTTGCACAACCTGAGTATGTTCTGTTGACTTTGCTGGACATAGATTAGTTGACTGAGCAGGGGACTATCTGTCCTTGGCGGTGGTATACGCTCCACTTCTAGTTGGGGTTTATTTTCGCAGACCAACAGCTAATATGTACATTCTTCCCAGTGAGCCTGCTCCATCTGAAACTTTTCATTCTCGTACTCATACCTTACCTTACCTCCAACTTCGTCTTTGAAAATTTTTTTCCCTCTGCTGCCATTATTTTCTCTCTTTGTCTTCTGTCTGCTCTCTCTCTCTCTTTCTCTCTCTCACACACACACACACACACACACTTTTAAAAGTTTGTTAGAGTGCCGTTTGCATGATTACAAGCCCCAGGGGACAGTTCAGGATATTATGTTTTTGCATTTATCACAACAAATGAAGCCATTCATCTCCTGTGTGACTCTCTGGGTCTCCAGACCCGCTCTGCATACTAAATATTTGTTTATTATGCGTATTATTAAACTAGGAAGGCTGCGCTTGTTTGCATGGAGATTGTGATGAACAATACATTGAGTATAAAAGCACAGCTGTTATTTCTGTTTGCAACTTCTTTGTTTGCTTGACTTATCGAGGAAGCGCCGAGCATTAAAGTTTTTTTTCTGTGTGGAATTTGTTTTGCTTAGCAAAGACTTTCTGCCAGTTAATCCATCACCCAAATCCGATCTGTACACCAACACACAGAGAGACAAATGAATTCCCTCACTTACAAATAATTACTGACGGCAAGACCACGCAGGGTCCTGGAAACACTGTTTCCGCAGGCTTGTGCCACACAGTAACTTGACTGAGACAGTGTAACTGTGACCGTGTGAAGGTTGTTCAGCTAATAAAAGATGACGTCTCTAATATTTCTGTCAGTACAGAAATATTCAAACAGGAAAAGCCCTTTTCATTTGGCTGTTTCATTAGATTTTTATCCACTGGGCAACAATTAGTTGTGTAATGCAGCATTTAGTCCCACTCAGCATGAACAGTGTGTTCTCTTCTAGACCAGCCTCAGTGTCCCTGTTAGCTGTCCCTGCTCCCTGTAACTGTTACTGCATCACTGAGGCTCCTCCAGCCTCTGGGCTACAGCCGTGTGTTTCATGCTCCGATGGCACCACAACTTACCATAGAAGAGATTATCCAGTGAGTCAAACTGCTCTCTGATCTCCTCCAAGCCCGCGTTTGTGTGTGTGTGTGTGTGTGTGCAGCCATGTCTCGAATGAATTACATTTATATACGCAACTATTCTGCACAAGAGATTTATGTTAAATGCGATGGCATATTGCGTGTTAGGAGGAGAAAGTCAGTGAGCTCTCAAAAAATTAACAAGTCCCTCTGGAAAGACGCAAAGTATCTAAGCAACGAGCTCCAGGAAGGGCAGACCAGGAGAGTGGACTGGCGAGAGGCACAGTGACAAAAAGAAAAACCCATCAGCAAAACTTGGGGCCGACATGAAGATGCTGAAAAGGTTCGGATCAGAAGCTGAGCAGTGAGCTTGATGCTCTCCGTCAGGACTAAGAAAGCCTGGAAACAAGACTTGGGGAATTGGCCTTAACCAACCTCAAGCTTGCCGCTAAGCTCAAGGCTGAGGAAGAGGTCGGTCAGGCCCTCCAGAGAGGAACTACTGAAGATGCAGGAAGTGGAATCCATCACAGTTTTATAGACTTGTGATGGATTGCCTATTGCAATGCCTCAGGCCCTCAAACAACCCTGCAACCTGGGAATGACACTCAACCATCGACCACAGTATCTAATTACAGAATCACTGATGTCCACAAACTCTCGAAAACATCAACATACTACGATTGTGCAGAAAATATGACTCTTATGCTGCTCTTATCTGTGTCTAACATCACAATTTACTGCTCACTATTGTGAATATAAATTAAATATGTTGCAGTGAATTAC
>CAEMYA010000115.1:1471202-1509272 GCA_903131615.1 Diplodus sargus
GGGCTGCAGCTATCGAATATTTTTAGAATCGAGTATTCTACCGATTATCCCATTGATTAATCGAGTCATCTAATAAAAAATAATTTTGCATTATTAAACAACAATACCAAATAATGCATAACGAAAATGACAGGCCTGTTAAATAGACCAAGCAATTGGCTTTTATTCCTGAAAAAAAACATAGTTATTTGTGTGTGTGTGTGTGTGTGTGTGTGTACGCACGCGTGCGTGAGGGAGAGCGAGACGAGATGTGTGTGCATGGAAAGGAGTTATTTGGTGTAGGCTATTTACGCTCCTGCAATTTAACACAAAGTAGTTTCCACATCTTATCTAGTCCGACATCAGGCTACAGCCTCTACAAATACCACACGTTCTATCTAGCAATGAAAGGTTACGTTAAATTAGCTAACATCAATGTTGATGTCAGCTTGTGTCAGCGACGCTTGGTGAGCTGGTGTTAACAACTGGATGCTTTCGGTTCAGATGTTGAATCATTGTTGACGTGCTGTTGTGGTACGCCAGTTCTGCTTTGCAGTGGACACGCTACAATTTGTTATCTTCTTTTGTATGTGAGAAATGATCCCAAACTTTGGACATTGTCTGTCTTTTACGGACGGTTTCTTGGCTCTCCGCCATTGTGCCAACTACATTCTGAACGTAGTGGTGTGTGTCCGCAATAACAGTCCATGTGGAAACATGATCCCTGAGCTAAGCAGGCCATATAACGCAGGTGATTAAACAAAGCCTCGAGGCAGAGATTTTGCTTCGACCATTTTTTGTAATCGAATTATTCGAGTTACTCGGGTAATCGTTGCAGCTCTACTATAAAGATGTTTGCGTACTTTATGTTTGTACCTGGAGAGATGGACATAAAGACAAGGGGGAAGCTTAGAGATACAACAGTACAGCACACAAAAGCCACTGCAACAGTAAATGAGTCATCTGTAGTAAAATAACTATGCAATACTGACTCTTTACAAACCCTAACAGCTGACTCTGCCACTGCAACTCATATTTACACATGTATAATAAAGCTGGGAGGTCGACCCTCTGACAGAAGAATGTGATCAAGCGGCAATGTCATGCGTAATAATGCATTTCATCTACCTCTAAAATTAAGTCTCCAGCACTTAAATGTCCAGATTTGAATTAGACGCTGGAACTGGAGGCTTAATTATAACTCTGCAGGCTGTTTTTGTGTGAAATGGCAAGAAAAATATCAAAGCAATCCTCTTGTTTCTGTGTGTGTGTGTGTGTGTGTGTGTGTGTGTGTGTGTGTGTGTGTGCTCGTACTGTAAATGTTTATGTGTTACAGCCCTCTGAAGAATGTATTATCACCATGTAGAATCTTTCCAGTGGCATTTTTGAAAACCTCTACTAGCAAATGCCATTCGCTTTATTTGAAGAAATATTGCATTTATTTTAAGACAATCAGACAAAAAAAAAGACAAAGATAATTTCATACAAACATGTTTTCTCCCTTTAGCATGAATTGTGAATTTTCTGACGCATCGTATGACCAAAAAGGACTGGGGATAAATGAAATCAAACCACTGAAGCAGTACCATCATAGGGCTGTAATCAGGGGACAATATATTTGTGGCCAAAGCAATCAAAATTTCTGTCATGCATGTATCCTGCATTGCATGTTTGCTCGTAATAACAAACGTAATCAAAAGTGACAAGAAAAAGAAAACATTGAATTAATAGCCATGGAATTGGATGATAGAATCCTCTCATGAATTAATTAATGCAATGCTATTTCAGGAATCTCATCAAGTACCATTTAATCCAATATTTACCAGGCCAACCAATTACCTTGTGGAACATTAATCAGAGAGAACATTTATAAACACATGGTTTCTAATTACAAAAAGAAGAACAGCCTGCCCTTGTTTGTATAAAGCGCTGCCAAGTGCGCCAGAAATCGGTACTCTAATTGGAAATGACCCCAAAAAAGCGGTGAGCGCGATGGGCTCTGACAGGGAGCAGCTTGATGAATCAGACTGGGGAGCGGGTACGACAGTCATCAGTCCGCTCAACGGGGACAGAGTTAACTGGCTGCTGCGGGGTTGAGTTCAGGAGAGTTTGTGTCATATCTACTGGATGTGGTAAAGTTCCCAGTTTGCTCACATCTATTGGATGTTGATTCTCAGGTTCCAGTCCTGAAGGACTATTAGATGTGCCAAGTTTTGTTCCCAGCCAAGCTCTAACATGCCTCTTTTTAATTATACAGGTATCATGACTACAAGGCAAACCACTGTAACTGAATTTGGTCAAAAGTAAGGTCAGACTTAATTTTACTCTTTGATGTGTTAGCATATGAATAATCATAATGCCATATAAATAAAGTGCATGGAGATAACATGTCACATTTGCAACAAAGAGCTCCAACACACAAACTTCTCTGTAACTGTCTGCTGAGTTATCTCCTGGATCTATATCTTTTAATTACATTTTCTCAACTAATCAAATAAATCTATTTTCTTAAACCTGCGCAAATCTTTGTGAAAAGCGAGACAGAGTGCAACACTTTTAGGAAGTATGTTGGTTCATTGTCAGTGTTTTGATTAAATAATCAGTCTTAAAAAGCTTCCAATTAAGGCATCACAACTTTTGTATCTGCACTTTATCTAAAAACTTTAAACCCTTTGGTAACACTTCACTGATACTGGTAACACTGAATAACCATCATTAATATAGATCACATTTAAAGTTAATCAAACTTTAGTTAATATTACAATACAGTGCTTTATAAACTAGTTGTTATTGTAAAGTTGAAATTGTTTTTATAAACCTTTACAACTGCATAAAAAATGGTAAATAATGCATTTCATTGTTTGTTAACAGTCATATAACAATTAACTTAAATTTTAGTAGAAATATAACATTTATCAATGATAGCTATAATGAAGTGTTACCAGCCCGTCTTTCTCACCTTCATTATTTCTACATCACTGCTTTCTGTAAAAGGCAAGAAGCAAAACCTGCACACCAAGTAGTGCTTTAGGACTCAAAACTCTGTCTTCTGATTGGTCAACTGAGAACTGAGAGTTAGTCACTTGTTCAGGATTGGTCGACACAGGGCGGCAATGAACCCTGATCGCATAGCAGTTACGAGACGAAGCCACAAAGCGGCTGGAGGAAGAGGCCCACGGTTCCCAGGACGCACACGGTCACAAACACCCAAAGGAAGATTCTATCGATCACCATGGCAACATACTTCCAGTCATCTTCCACCTGTGAGTGAGGGAGGGGACACAACAACGAGGACAGTGTCAGCAGTGACAAACGCAAGATGAAAAGTGAGGAGATTTTTGGAAAAAGCGGGTGAGGAGAGGTGCTCAGTGAGGGGAAACAGTGGCTCAGAATCTCAGAGGGTGGGAGGTTTGTGGGAGTCAATGGGGGAGAATTACACAGCAGGAATGGAAAGAAGGAAAGAAACAAAGAAAGAAGAAAAGGAGTTGAAGATTTCTTTTAAGCCAACAGAAAATTGATACATAATTTACACAGGAGGAAATTACTATGATAATCACATTCAAACCACGGTGTCAAAAGAAGCGACGGGCGTTTTGACAAAGCTGATTGAGCCACGAGTTTTGCATATCAAAAGGCTGCCTCTCCCCTTTGGGAGATTTCACCCACTGTATTTATAACTGACAGAGGGAGGAGGGAGAGCTCTCCACTCAAATCTAAAATGATTTGGTTCTAAGTTACGCAGATATTCACTTATGGAGCAGGTTAGGATCTGCAACAATGCTGCCCTGAATCACAGCAGTACGCTCCGAGGCCAGTGCTGCTAGGAGCGTGGTTTGCATAAATACATTATGCATCGACCACATTCCCTGTCTGTTCGCTTTCCATGACTGACTGGAGGTTTATATAAAGTTTAGAAAACCTACAATATCAGATTTCCAATGGGACTTGATCGGAAAAGTTTGGTCAGCTACTGTATTTCCTGAAAAAGCTTGCAGTAGTCCATTTTTATTTGTGGACTGCACACTGAGCATGTTACTGCTCTTGGTGTTATATTCAACACATACAGCACAGCAACTACAACTTGTCAATATGGAACATCACAATAAAGGCAGTCTTATATTGTTTCCCTTGCAGAAAATTGTGCTGATGTGCAGTGTCATCTTTGAAAACATAAATGAGATTAATTACAATTTGTACTGTATTGTCATAGCTTGGGCATAATTTCTGTCTTTTATTATGACATTTTGTGATAGTCTGATCAAGACACACGAGCAGTAAGATGGGTTGGAAACAAGCCCATAGTTTAGCACGATTATCAAAACCACTGTAAACTGAGATGTATGTTTACATGAGCTTGGATAATAATTACACTGTTTGTCTTTGTTTTGTCTTCAGAATTAACAGAGCTGACCTGTGAGGTCTGTTTAAACTCTGTCTGATAATCCTTTTTCACAGCAGACATTTGGCACGTCATCGTCAAAATGCGATGGGTCAAAAAGAATGGGACATGCAGTCTCACTGGTACACTTAGTGGCACAGCGCCATTATAAATATGATTAATTATCACTGTTGTTTTCCTGTTGGGAGCAGTCACATGTGTGCCATGAAAAGGCCCGTGATCAGACTGTTTGTGTTGACTTCCTTTCAGTGATGTTCTTAGATCAGCAAATAGCAACGTAAATACAATGCTGTCATTACTGATTGACATTACTACTGATAGGAAAAGAACAATTTTGGTTTGTGGTTGGGTGAATCTGGAACTGGAAGCAGCTGGCCACAGTTCAATATTTTACACTCTGGTCAAAATTACATTTATAATCCATAGGAATAAGAGCTAGGCCTCACCAGAATTGAAACTGCAAAGTTCTCAAGTAAACAACTGTGTGTTCAATGCCAAGTCTTTTTGGGTGCATTCCTTCCCTCACAGTTTTGGATGTTTTCTTTTCCCCTGGTAGCACCTACTGGCGTTTTTGCTATTTTCTGAAAATATCACACCACACCACCTGCTAATCCTCACAATACCAGCCTCCATAATTAAGAAGATATTTTGGTGAATTTAATTAAATGTGCAATATTGTCTATATGTCTTTAAAAAACAGACTAAAATTATCAACAGTGGGGGAATAACATTTTTGACAATATGACTAATGTGTATTGTGAGGCAGAGAATCTGTGTTAGCAAGCATCTGATTCAGCAAGCTAACCAGCTAGCCCCAGCCCATCCCAGTCCAAAGCTCCTTTGTAAATGGTGCAAACAAGACAACGTGAGCTCCCCGTCCTGGCTGCTAGCTGCACAGCTAACTACACTGTTTGCAGCACTTAGCGGTTCCTCTAGCACTAACAATTAGTTTTGAGTATGAATTTTTCACATATTGCCAATTTTAGATTTTGATTTACTTTTCGATTCACTTTTGCTTTCCATTTGTCACCCTCCTTAGTGGTGGTTTAGCAAAAGCTGATACTAACTTTATTAATCATTTATAGCGTAGACAAAAGCTTACTGACATTTAAAAATATTTGTATTCTAATTATTATGGAAAAGATTCTGTATTGCCCTAAATAAAACCACATGTTTTTTTTCTGAGGACAAACCCAGGACAACAATCTGACAGTAAGCAAACAACCAAAATGTTGAAAAGGAACACCTTGAGCATTCGTATATTTGTATAAATGTATTCTTTGGAGGACACTGAACATCAGCGGCTCTTGACTAACATCTGTGGTGCATTCTCACCGTCATTCAATGAAAATAATGACTCACCTCTTTGGCCTTGTTGCGACTCCTCATGTTCTCAGCGATGTACTTGACACTGTCGATGGCCTGTTTGATCTCAGGTGACACCACAGAAAAGGCCACCACTGTGTTGATGCTCTGTGGACTCAGCTGACGCGTGATCTTCCCCATCTCTGGTGTTTCCGGGGTCTCCTTCCCATGCTGGCAGGGGCAGGGGCACTTCTTCCCAGTGCAGCCCTCCACGGAAGAGAGCTTACTGTCCCCGAACTCCAGACAGTTGAGGGAGCCTCCTCCAACCTGCTGTGAATCATGAGCAGAGTTCAGATTAAGTTCCACATTCTGCTTCAACTTAAAGTGGACATTTTTCAGGTGATAATATTTTATATATCAAAGGGATTTGTGGAGTATGTCAGTGGGATCTTAGCAAGGTGTTATCAAGGACACACTCGTTTCTTTCCAGTGTTTGGGGTAGTAAAACTTTAATAAGGGCTCTCAGTATTGACCATAAGGAACTTATGTGATCATACTGTATATACATTGTCTTCAAGAACCTTCTTCACCAGCAAAGAAAAGTTTTCTAGATTTTCAACTGGCAGTACTTAGTCTTTGAAGCAACATGAGAGCAAAGGGAAAGAAAAGGTGTCATGCATCTAACCTGTCTTGATCAGGTTCTTGACCTTCTCTAGGTGGTGAAAGGGAGACATACCCTCCTTAAATTTCTGTGCTTTAATTAAAAAGTTCAGACCTGGACTTGATGTTAGGGGATGGGAAGGCCTCACCTGCATCAAGCTATTCTTTCTTTTCTTTCCTCCTTTGCCTCCTCCGCCTCCTCCTCCCCCTCCAGCTCCTCCTGCCTCCCCACTGCTGTCCAACCCCCGAGCCTTGCTGTCTTCGTCAATCGGCCTCCGCATCAGCATAATCCTCGGCAACATTTTGAGAAACACTGAGCGCACCCAACTTGGCATAGTATGGGTCATTGGCGTGCGGTAGTGTACGTTCAGCACAAACACAGTTATGACGATGCTGAGCGTGACGAAGATCATTGTGAAGAGCAGGTACTCTCCAATGAGCGGGATGACCAGCGACGTGGAGGGGATGGTCTCCGTGATAACGAGCAGGAACACAGTGAGGGAGAGCAGGACGGAGATACAGAGCGTGACCTTCTCACCACAGTCAGACGGGAGATAGAAAACCAGCACTGTGAGGAAAGAGATGAGGAGGCAGGGGATGATGAGGTTGATGGTGTAGAAGAGCGGCAAGCGCCGGATGTAGAAGGAGTAGGTGATGTCCGGGTAGATCTCCTCACAGCAGTTGTACTTAATATCATGCTTGTAGCCTGGAGCATCAATGATTTCCCATTCACCGCTCTCCCAGAAGTCTTTCAGGTTCACCTAGGAGATTGATAATGGTCTTAAAATCACATAGAGATTTAACACAAGTACAACATTCAGGGCCAACTTACCATTCTTAAAAGGGCCATGTCTAGCTTGGGAACCAAACAAATTTGCAAGTTCATGTTTCAGTAGCTCTGACAGATGTGTCTAACCAGCCACCTATTCATACAGCTTTGTATGTGACTTGCTTTGTGAAGAGTTAATCACAACTGTTTATATTGATAAGTTTAATACAATAACTGACACGGGAGCGTCTAGTGCAATGTACCAGGGTCTCAAAACTCAGATCAAACAGTCGAGTAGAAATCAAGACTCTGTTACTGCATTGCCTATTTCATGCCTTCAGTGTTTTCAGAAACTGATTGGGGTGGTCTGTTTAGCTGAAGAGGTCATTTGTGACCAGGCTGCAATTGTATTTCTCCTTGAAAAGCTTCATCCCGACTTGCAGCGCGACATCAAATTTTAGTTCTCTGATTGGTTACATGTCTATCCAATTGCATCCAGGGGCATTTTGTTCCGCAGCTGTTTCCCAATCAGAAAGCATCAGGGCTGAAAAATGAAGCCACTGAGGAAGTACTGGAATGGTTACTTGAGGCTGGCCCCAAAAGTGAGTCAACCCCTGTTACAGTCCATGTTAAAATGCTTAACCATACAGCAAATATATACACTGTTTAAAGCCTGGAACAAAATGAATAGTATTAAAACATTAATTTCTCTGCTCATGGCATCTTTATGGGGGGGAAGAAACAGATTATCTGGTGTTTGCTAACTCTGAGTCTTGAATACACAGAAATGATCTAAGTCAAACTCACACTGTTAATGTGAGGCGAATTGCAGTTTTGCTTGTTGGCAGCTCCACTCATACTCCACCCATCCACCACCACCCACCTTGAGGTTCATTTTTGCTCTTTCGAAAACCTATTGGTGATGTCACGGTGGCTTTGTCCGCTATTTTTACAGTCAATGATTATGGCACTTGGAAATGAAACTATACACATTTGTAAAATAGTCAACACAATAAACATGAAGCAACACAACATGAAACTTTGCTACAATGTTCTCAGTGCTTGTGTTCATGTGTAGAGACCCTGGTGATACTACGAGGAAAGTTTCATGTTGTGTCGAGCCTTCTTAGTGTTTTAAAATAGTGGTTTGATGCTAGCGTAAAAGTGCCCCATTCACTCCCACTGAAAATGAGTTTAAGCCGAAAATGAAAATACAGTCAATCTTAAAAGTGCCTCTTTCGCTGTAATTATGCTTTTACACAAAGGTTTGACTCATAAACATTCACAAAAGAAGCCTAGGTTGCATTTTGGCGAGAGTTTGACTTTAAGTGAGGAGGAAATGACAGGAGCTCCCTCCAATGGGAAAAAAAATTAATGATGCAGTCATAAATGCAGATCTGATTGGATGAGTGTTATTAGTTGTTTTCACGCAGGTAGGAAAGACAGAAAAATAATGCAAGCGATAAATAATTGACAGTTACAGCAGACTTGCACACAGTCACAAACACTGACCTTAGACCCAATAAGAACCAGGTCAATCTTGGCTTTGTCATAAGTCCAGGAGCCAAACTTCATGGAGCAGTTTTGATAGTCGAAGGGGAAATAGGTGATGTCCATGGGGCAGGAGGATTTAAAAATTGCTGGGGGAACCCAGGTGATGGTGCCATCAAACTTCAGGAGAGCCTTGGTCTTATCCTCCACTAGGAAATCACCTACAGCGCTGTGTATGACGTGTGTGTGTGTGTGTTTGTATAATCGAGCACAAGTATTCCCATGGCGAGGGGGAATGAGGAGATATGACACAAGCATATGTGGGTTTTGAAAAGGACACAAAGGTTAGACGAAGGCGGACCCATCAAACAATGAGAGGGAGGGCGAGGAGAAAATGAAAGCGAGGAACATAAGAGAGGGGAGAAGATAAAAAGGTGAAGATTGGGAGGTGAGAGAGAGCATTAGGATTAAAAGACAGAGGACAATGAAGCTGCATTGCATAGTATTGTGAAATACAAAATTGCCTTTGATTAACATTATGAGTCACCTTTGTGTGTGGAAAAAAATAATTGAGACCATAATTAACATTTGGAGAACAGAGCAGAGCACAAACTGACCCTGAACAATAGACAATCATGTTCGCATACTTCAGTGTTATGACAGTATACTGTGTCTCACAGTGTGGCAGCTGGAGGGATACATGAAAGTGACGTGAATTTGGACGATACTGTCATTTTTCATGATACAAATAACAGGTTTTCATGTTGAAATTGCAAGGGTTTTTTGTTAATGCCTTCATATGAGTAGTTTATCTGCCAACTCAATGGGTAAAGGTTTAATTAAAGCTGCTGTTGGTCATATATGTTTAATCAGATACGTATTTAATAGCTCATTATTCCAACAGCAATTACTATCATAGAAATGGTCAGCAACCCATGTCTCTATACATACACAGTTGTTTGATTTTCTGTATAGAACCACTGACCCTGGAGAGGCCAATTTCCAGGAAATCGCGAACGTTGCATTTTATTTTGTAAACCATCGCTGTTGTCTTTCTGATGCAGAACTCTAATAATGATGGCAATACTAGTGAACAAGGTAATGGTAATGATGATGATGCTGATGATAATTATGCCTCACTTGTTGTAGAGCACAATGTCGGGTCTCCAGATCTTGTTTGATGGAACTCTAATGAACTCAATCCCGTCAAACTCAGCTGGCAACCATCGCAGCTTGTAGTCGTTCCAAATCTGAGAGACAGGGAGAGGAAAAACATTGTGAGCATACTGAGGAGTCAACCATCTGTTTTGTGTTTTGCATTGTACACTGCAGACAGTCTTAGTCACTGGAGACTTCCCCCTTCATGGGAATATTTTGAAATTCATATTTATACTGCCGGAAGAACTTCCTTTGATGTCTTACAGTAGAGCCAAATAAGGATAATTTAGCTAAAAATCTGATGTTTGGAGACAGAAACATGAGTTTCTAGGAGCACATGCTGCTTTTTTTTTCTTTCTTCAGAAAATCAAGCACAAACATGTATGTTTTTCATGCAATTCCTTGTGGTAATACAGCCACGGAGCTTCAATAAGTAAATAATAAGACATCTACATTAGTCATATTTGTATAAAGAGCAGTTCTTAGAGACGGGGGGGAAAATAAAGGATGTGTGCTCTCACTTGCTGTTCTGTCAACATACCTGAGGGTAATATTTCATGAGCCAGAGATCCATTAGTCTTGGCTATTTGCATGTCATTCAAGATGAATTCATTCATTAGCATGGCGGATTAATACCCAGTTATGACCTGGGAGCAGTTTAATTAACCACTTCATGCTACAGTGGCTTTTCCATTTATCTATCCAGAGTTATTACAATCTGATTGGCTGGAGATGTAATTCCTGATCCAGGTCGAGTTTTATGGCTCACTGTTTACAAAATGAAATGATCCACACACACCTACTATCTATGACCACAACAATCTAGCAATGAGAAAAGCATACAGTGAGGACATTTAAACATGCTGGTAAATTTGATGTGTTTCTGTTTAATGCAGTGTAACAGTTTGCCAGAGTGTGGAACAGCTAGTATTTCCACAAGGACTAGATTGTTATACAGGCCCATTTTGTGACTGTACTAACAACTAATAGTAACTAGATAGGATGCAGATTGTGTTATATTTTTCTTCAATTTAGGATCATGTAATATTTCCTTATCATTATTAACACCTACTAAATGAGGGTATAACATCTTTAGATACTCATATACTGTTTTGGGATACTGGTCTGACTCGATAGCTTTTCACTGAATTTCTTCCACGCAACAGTGCAACCAGTCAAATGAAAGACAGACCTTCCAGGAATGAAGGGGAAAAAAACCAAAAATGTATTCACATAAATAGAAAAGCCAAACTGGAGCATCCAAACTGACAGTGCAGCAATATATATTCATAACTCACAGTAATGGAATTACTGTTTTATCATTATTTCTTTAAATATTCAATTTAGGTAGAGATACTCATATAGTAGCATATATGCATCTTCATTAAATGTAGCAATTACTGTATAATTGTCTGTTTATGTATTACATTCATGGCCCAACTGGTTGACGGGGGTGAAAAGCACATGATTGAAAAAACAAAAACATAAAAACTAAACTTTTTCATAAGCAGATCAATAATCTTAAATGTTGCTTCCTATGTGTTGTAAGCACACTTCAGCTATAAATCATCTATACATTTAAAGCCCAGCAGAGATCGCTTGTAATGAGTCTTACGCAGAGGCTGTGCAGTTTTCATTTGTTAAAATTAACTTCTCTTATCTCCAACATAAAAGTAGTCAATGGAGTGTGGTTTGAGGAGCCTGAAATGAACACATTTAGAAACACTGTATTCTGATACAGGAGGAATCCCCTGCAGTGTTACTGCAGAACAGATGCAATACATTCATCAAGGGGGGCTTCCTAAAATGGCCACCACTGTAATCCCACTGGCTGCGATTCAAAGTGTTTATCAGTGACTGTGGTGTTGACACAGCTTCTCATTAGTGATGCCTTGTTATAAATAAACAGCTCAGCCACGACAAACAACAAATACGATCAGTCTGTACGGGTCTTTCAATGCATTTTAATTGGAGAGCTCAGAGATCACAGCATCTTATCCATCACTGAATCGCATCAGCATCCAACAGCTGTTTGTCCAATGTAATGCAATTAGTCACAGATTTAAAAAGGCAAGTTGATGTTAATTATCACTTGCAGCTTAAATTATATGTTTTTTTTAAAGGGACATTTAAAGGGATTTAGTACAGGAACAAATCAAACTAAAATAGGTAAAAGGGTATCAGAAAAGTAGCAGCCTGCAGGACGGAGACGAAATGCATTATTTTGGAGAATAGCTTGCTGTGTGAGGTCAGGAGTTCAGGGTCCATGTCTGCTGAGAGGCAGAGCGTGACTCAACATAATGCTAACATTGATCACCAGCTGATTGCATTCTGGTGTCTGTCTGAGATATGCATCTTTCTTGGGCACTTGCCCCCTCTCCTTTATTCCTAACTGTGTTTAGCATTTCAGTGCTGATATTCACACACACACACACACACACACACACACACACACACACACACACGGGGACAGAGAAACAGAGAGCAGTGACATCTCATATTGATGTCTGCTTAGTATGTATAGATATGTGCTAACACACATGAACCCTCCTAGGTCTTCACTTACTTCTGTCTCTGTAGTCTCCTGTAGAGATGAGCTTATGTCAATAGTGTTGCATGTTGTGTGTGATGGTGTGTGTGAAGGTGTGTGTGTGTGTGTGTACTTACATGTCGGAGCCACAAATTTGTTTCCATGATCTGATTCACTTCATCCTGCAGAGACAAGGAGGAGGAGGAGAGCTTGTTAGCCAGTTGAACGTGTGTGTGTGTGTGTGTGTGTGTGTGTGTGTGTGTGTGTGTGTGTGTGTGTGTGTGTGTGTGTGTGTGTGTGTGTGTGTGTGTGTGCGTGTGTGTGTGTGTGTTTGAGAGTGCGTTCATGTGAGAGAGTGTGTGTTGCTGGAGCGAAATGAAATTCATCCCTATTCTTTGTCCTCCAGGACCGGAGTTGATTGACAGGAAAGGTCATGAGTAAGTTAATAATATATGGAGAGGTAAGAGATGTCCTTTTCTCTGACCCATTCAGTTTGATTTGAAGTCATGTGATTCTCTAAATTCCACAGAAACCACATACAGATGAGCCTCATATTCTGCATACAAGCAGACATGTGAAAATATGTGCAGAGACACACATATTGTGTCAATGCGACCACGTTTACACACTCACCTTTAGATTAATCGCACCTTGCAGAGCAAGCACATATAGCTACCTATCAGTCCAGTCAGAAAAAGGCTCCTGCAGGCAATTTTCTCTTAATCTGAGGATTTCCATTCTGAGCTCAAAACCTCTTTTCACTGGCGGATGTGCCGCAAACCCCCGAACACCGCCATCCCCCATCCGCATTAAACTTAACATTGCTGAAGCAAAATAGCAGCGTATAACAACACTGTGTGGCATTTTCTGAATCCGTGAAATTGAGCAGACTAAATAAAGACTGCATTCACTTTCGGCTTTCACTCCTCTCGTTCTGCAGCTTATCTTTTCCCTTTTCTGTATCAAAGGTATGAAATATGATCACGATGTTCGTAGGAAGACGTCTCTAAGTTCACAGAGACACACACTGTTGAGAGGATGCTGTAAGTAAAACATGGTTTTGGTCACCTTTGTTCATGCACACATAGAAAACAGGACACACAGAGCTGGATGAAACGAAAGAGCAAAGGTGTCTAAAACACCTTTGACATCATGTTAAACTGAGCTTTTATAAGCTGAGCACGCATTATGATTATGACATCGACTCCTGTGAGTGTGTGTGTGTGTGTGTGTGTGTGTGCGTGTGTGTGTATGTTTATGGGTGAATAGCTTACAACTTTGACTAGCTGCGAGATGGAGACCTCGAACTCCACTGTGACGGGGTCGGAGACATTTTCGACTGGTCTGATGAACTGGTTATATCTTCTGAACAGTTTCCTGAACAGCCGGTCCTCCGCCTTGGATGAGAAGCAATCTGCACAATGGACAGAGACATTAAGAAGAGAAAAGACATGAAGAGTGATCGGTGACTGGATGAGTGAGAGGAAGAGACTGAAAGAAGAAGAAGAAGTGTTCTAAATTGTAAACCACGCGTTCTAAATCCAATAGAAACCTAACTGTCTCGATGAAGTGATAGATTTCTGGAAGGCTGATGCTATCGGTGATAATCAGCACATTCAAATCAACTCAACTCAGGCTACGCATCAGTTTTATCGGGAACTGAGAGAAAAATAGAAATCGGTCTCTCCCAGTTTTGATGCAGCGTCACATCAGTCAAGTCTTTTGAGCGTGTGGATTAATGTTTTATGATATCTGATGAATCGTCTATGAAGAAATTCTCTTCAGATTATAGATCCTCTGCTCAGATCTTCAGAGGAGAAAGTCCACTTTGAACAAGTCTGTGACATGAGGAGGCTTTTTGGGGTGTTTAAATGGAGTCATGGCATGTGAAAGTGCAAAGTAAGGAAGTGCAAAACAGCCTTGTCCACCCTGAATGGTAGAGGTATATCACATGCAAGTATTTGATCTGCGACATTCATGTTCTGCTGCTGCTCTCCATTGGGAATATGAGAATTGAGGAAGAAAACTCATCACTTCATTCAGGACACGGACGCCCCACAGCGACCTTTAGACCTGACCTCTACAGTGACGTGATGGCTTTCAGTCTCAATGCCTTAATTTATTTCAGTTCAGTTCAGTTAACCGTGGGGCCTTCTTCATTAGCTCCTGCTTCCAAAGCCATCACCTGCCCTCTAGATCTGGGACCCACTGTCTTTACAGACCTAAACTTAGTTTCCCCTCAGCTTTTACAACTGCAGATATCAAACCAGTATTTGACAAATAGAACCTTCACCTATCTCTCCCTGATACCAGCCTTTCTTGCAGTTCCACACCTTCCAGGGTGACAAATCTTTTGGCTTTATTGACTCAGATTGTTCATTTCTTCCTCCACTTGATCTTGTGTTTACAGCATGTCATCAAATTGCCTGCTGAGCAATATATTTTCCACAGGTCTGTTATGCCTCAAGGTCATGGCTACAGTAAATGTTTCAAGTCAGTCCAACATGGAAGCTGCTTATTTCAGCTGAATCCCCTGCCTCGCTTCAGCCCATTGTTGTAACGTGTGTGGGAGTAGTATCACTTTGAAAGCCCAACACGTGTCTGCTTATTTTGGTAGAATCACGGGCAGGTGGTATATTACCATATCCAAGATATCCCAGAATAGAAACTCATTTAAGCGCAAATAAAAAATGTAACATCTAAATGGAGATAAATCACAGTGACAAGCATGTCCTCTTCTCTTCTCCTGACTCATGGTAAATATAGATAGGTGGGTGTTGGCAGCTGTGGGAGTTCATCCTGTATCCTGTATAATAATTTACCTTAATAGAGTTATATTTAGGTCTAGACTGCTGCTTAAGTGCTATACACATAATCAAAATATGAAAAGCGTTATTTACTAATTATCCAGGAAGAAGCCCGGACAGCCTGAGGCACAATATTAGCATGTCTACAAACATGCACAGCAAGCTATTTTATCATAGTGCAGAGGAGTTGTAGACTGTAGCCTGAGGACAGGAGGTGAAGAACGGAACGTTTTTTTTAAACATTTTTTTGACGCAGGTTTGAAATAAAGTTGTTGGAGAAGTTTGGTTCCTAAATATTATTTGACAAAAAACGTTGCTATCTCCCGACTAATCCGATCCAATTAATAATCCTTGTGATTTTCCTGAAACTAAATGTTTTGGTGCTATTAATGGCCGGTATTCTTTCACCAATAGCCAATTAGAGTATTTACATTGAGTAATAACCTATTTATATCAATTTTAGTGGCAAGGTCTGCCATTCTCATCTCCGCTCAAATTACCGCTCTGTGTATGAGGGATGCACAGGAAACAGTGTTACTGTTTAAATTTGATTTCATTGGTCATTCTCTTAACACCATATCAGATTAATATTAAGTTATTGCTAATGCAAACCAGTCATTTCCCTCTGCTGATGCTTCACATTAAAAGCATTGAACTGGCTAAACAAGGGGTGGCTTTTATTGCCAAGAAACCAAATGAAACGCAATTTATCTGTCACCGTTAAACAAAGTGCTCGACAAGGTGTCCATCATCAGGAATTAATGGACACTGTGGAGATCTCCGGGGAGTCCATAATTTCCTGATGATGAACACCTCAAGTGGCAATAACTCTCCATTCCCAGCGACACCTGAGGGCCTGACTAACACTGGAACATTATTAAAATCTCATTTGGTTCCCATGTAATGGAAATGTTGTCTGCTGCTCCTGTAAAATAGGACAATTTTTAGATACGGATAAAGATAAACTAGTCTGCTCAACTCATAAAAACCTCTAGCCAGAAAGCTAGACAAAGCTAAGCTGACAAACAGTAAATCTAATGTGACAATATGTTTAACAACATGACTAGAAAGCTAGCTAGCCATGTCATTGTCCCCAAATCAATATCAAGTTTTTACTAAACTAATGATAGGCAATGGTGGTTGCTAGTTTTTCACAATCCCATATTCTGGGTCTTGTAGTATTACACTGCACTTCTGAAATCGCTCAGATTATCACTTTAAATCCAGATGTGTTATTGAACAAGAGTGAAACTGCACTCTCTATCAAGACAAACCAGTTTTTGTTGGTTGCATAAGCTGCGCACGTTTTCAAAGTGTACCATATCAAAGCGACTAGTTGAAAGTTCCCCACACAGTTTTTCACTGCCTTGAGGCCGACTGAGTCACAGCGGCTATCAGTTTGTGAAGATGATCACCCACTCTTCCTGCTTCAAGACCCCCAGTGCCCTCAGAGTTGTCACGCAGAAACCCTGCTCGCTCCCCATCGCACTCTATAAATATCTAAATCAATAACACATTCTTCTCTGCTGGACAGCTCTCAAGGTTGGTGGATGGAGGAGAAAGGGTGCAGGAAATATCTGGAATTGAATAGGGAATGAGCAAAAGGGACAAAGAAAGTGAGAAAGAAAAACCAAAGAAAACTAGGAGGGCAGAAAGACAAAGAAGACGTCTACCAGTCAGAAAAACGTCGCAGATCTTGCCACCTCAAAGACACCGGCAGATTTTGCTTCTGTTGTTTTTTCCCCTAAACTCTTCAAATACTGTCCTCATTTGACTAAAAAGCAAAAAACTGAGTTTGGGAAAGATGAGATCTCTTCTCTTAATTGAAATGGACTTCTTTGGAGAAGGCATTAAAAACCACAACAAAACAGTGCTGACCCTATTACATCAAGATCCCTTCCTCAAAGGCAAGCGATAACCCTCATCGTGCAGATAACAATGACACCAGAAACCCAGCTGGTGCCAAAGACCCTCTGAAGAGAAGGACATGAGGAATTAAAAAAACATCAAGATGAGGAGAGGAGAGGAGAGGAGAGGAGAGGAGAGGAGAGGAGAGAGAATGAAAGCAAAGCCTTCTTAAGATGTCATTCAGCAGATTATGTGAATCCAGACTTCATAGCCCTCCGTCTGTTAGCTGCCTAGCATGTGCTAATGCCATGCTAAATAGAGTTAAAGTAGAGTTTAAAGGCAGCGCGGTAGAACACTTTGTATCTGTGTGGGGGTAAAAAAAAGAAAAATTCCAAAAGACGACGCTTTGGACACTCACAAGTAACAGAATAGAATAGAAAATAATAGAAGAGAACAAGGAATAAAGGTGGGAATGAAAGGTCATTTTAAAGAAAAGATCAAATAAAAGAAGCTGAGAAATGACATGGCCTGAAGCGGACGTGGTGCTTCATGGACTTGTCAGTGTAATTACAAAAGCAGAGCTGCTTTCTGTTACATGTCCACTGACTGAACCACCTCTTTGATCAAAACAGGATCCCACACTCACACGGTCATACACACACACACACACACACACACACACACACACACACACACACACACACACTTGCGCACATTTAACATTGGTCAGGTGCATTTCACGTTGAGAATCATAAGAGAACCAATTATGACAGAGAATGAGCCACACGTTCAAACCACTTTCATCTGGGTTTATCACATTTCCGTCCCCTCTCTCGCTCTCTCTCTCTCTCTCGCTCTCTCTCTCTCTCTCTCTTGCTGTCTCTCTATCTGTGTATCCAATTAAATGTCTTCCTGTGTATCTGGCCTGTTTTCAATTGTTGCTTTCTTTAGGATTAACATATCACATGGCAAAAAGGTATCAGGGTGAAAAATTATTTACTAAGAAGAGAGCACATGGGTGAGGGGGGGGGAGTACAATGCGTCTTCCTCTCCACTATACCGCAAACCAAATCGCTGCCATTTGTAGGCTAGCTGTGGTTGCTATAGCTTTGGCTTTCTCCACGTGTTGTAACGATGGGGCTGTAATAAGATAGTTCAAGTGCATTTAAAGAGTTTGGAGATGGATTTCAAAATCAAAAACACAACAGCAAATGTCTGAGAAATTGATTATGGTGTGTATTAATATACACTAATGTGAGCTATAATGGTTGGATGGTCCAGCTAGCTAGCTTATGTCATACAGTAGCAGCCTCTAGAACAAAGACCATAAAGTGAAGCTAAAAGACGATAAAGCTAAATTACACACACAAAATATTTAAAATACAGGGGGCCCTGCTCTAAGTACAGTGTGCACTATCTTTCAACGGTTCTGCTGTTAGAATAAAGTCTCTCCACCAACTAGTTCAGCAGAGGGATAAGTTAGCAAGCTAGCTAGCACAAGCTGCCTGGGAAAGTCGTCTTTTCCACCAGCAAAACTATTCACAAATGCTACATTTCTTTCAGTTATACTAAAATTGTACTCACCAGGAGAATTGCTGACATCTAGAAATGTGTTAACATCGCCAAAAGGAACTATAGAAACACAAGCCGTCACACATGAAGCGTCACAGCAGTCATTCAGGCAAAGCACAGGTGTCGCTAATGACATTAACCGTGGTTCGGTTCGGCAGAAGCGTCCCAGTGGGCTGAACCACGATACTGTGACAGTGAGCCTGCCAACAAAAGGACTTCCGAGCTAAAGCAGCTAAATGCAGCTCTGCCATCAATCTTTGTATTACTTACACCTGTGATTTCCTGCTGTGACAAAATGTCGTCTATGAAAAAGGACTGTTGTGTTTGAGGCTCCTCTCCTGACCAAGCTAACGGCAGTTTTGTCAATGATAGAGTTAGCCAAGCAACAGTTGAGCCTGGCCGTTACTGGGCAGGCCTGAAATATTTAAAGACTAATCTCATTGTAAGAACTTGTTTATGCAGTGCAACCCTGTTTAATTTATTAATGCTTACATCTTCACTCAAACACATGTGCAATAAGAAGAACAGCAGTGCATCTGGCTCCTTATTAGCATCTGACACAGCCTGGGTCATGTTTTATATGGAATAGAGGTAGGCTTGGGCTGATGTTAGATATTATCTTATATTTCTCTTCATATGGGATTTGTATTTTTATTATCGAGTATCTAACAGCCGTGACAGCGTAGTTGGGCTGTCATTTTGACGCACAGCTATCATGGCAGCGAGGCGACGCGCGTCGATATTGGGAGGCTACAGGTCAAATGGCCTGATGTAATGAACACCAGCTCCCCAATTTGTCAATAATTCCAGTTCAAAGCGGGAGAGAGTGAGGCTACATGTCGTCTTTATTGTGAGCCGGTGTTAACTAAACAGAGCAACACCAGACATTCTCACGGAATGCAGTTCGCTAGGCTGGTCTCGGTGAGGGAGTGAGTCAATGACAATATCGTCTATCGCGATATTAGGACAGGACAATATTGTGTTCTAAAATTCCTGATATCACCCAAGCCTAAATGAAAGTTTAGTGCACCTGTAGTTTTAGCCATGTAGAAGCATTTAATTCTTGACATAATAACAGCTTAAACAGCAATTTGATATGACTCAAATAGCTGTATATATGTGTAGCTCCAAATCACTGGTTGAGGTTATCTTTTCAATTGGACAAAAAATTCCCAAAATTGGAAAAAAAACAAGCGTAAAAAAGAGCAGCGAGTGATTACGGTCAAGTCAGCAGCGCCTACATTTAATGCACTCAAATGTACAGTATCAATTATTCAACTCAATATGCAGAAACTGTCAAAACCCACTTTGAAAGCAAGTAAGTTGAAATACAGATCCCGTGAGACATTTAATGCTCCCGTAGACACGCGGGTCAGAGGTCATCGGCATACTGCAGGAAAAAAATGGTCTGGAGATGACTGTCACTCAGGATATGATGGAGAGCGAGCATGAAGAGAACAAGAGGAATAGAGCGAAGGACAAATAATGAGTGATGGAGAAGAAGAGGCCGTTTTATGGGCTTCACGAGAGGATACTGTTAGAGCCATTTAGCTTCCATTCTCCCCTGAGCGCGCAAATGCTTTTAAAGGAGAGCGAGAGAGACGGAGAGGAAGAGAGCCAGACAGGGGCGAAGGAGAATGTGTTTTCACTCTTCACATCTTCATCATCCTAACATTGTAAATGCTGAATAAAAAAAAAAGGAGTAATTGCGTCGCGACAAGCTGGAAGGCTCGGCTCAGACGGTTTGTTTTCCTTTTTGTTACGATTAAAGCCGGGCTGAAATGAGCTGAAGTCGACTGACGGAGATTAAACGGCAGGAGGAGAGCACAGAGAGGGAGGGAGACAGAGACACAGCTGAGAACAGAACCTGGGAGATTTGCGGGTGAGAAAGTGTGGTGGAGGCACACGGATGTGAGGGACAGGTGCAAAGAGCCGGAGGAGATAGGATAGTGGAGCAGGGATCGTGTGTGTGCGTGTGTGTGTCCAGCACATGGAGTGTCATTCTTTGCTTCTATATATTTTTTTGACCGATATAAGGACTCATACAGGTCCAATACGGCACTATTAAAAGCCCTGTGACATTCACAGAAGACTGCACAAGTAGCTCTCCGTGCGCTCGCACATTTACATGCAGAACGAAAATGATTCTTTTTTTCACCTTCAAAATGAGCAGATCAAGAAGAAACTGCTCGTCTTTCCCCCTCGAGGCGCCTCCCCCCTCCCAAAAAAAAGTGGGTTACATGAATTTGAATGTGTTTCATGTAAAAGAGCCATTCAACCTTTGCAGTTCAATATCTGAACATCTTAAAATGTACATTTCTTGGTGATTGGGTGTAAATGAGGCCCTGAAGTGGCCATATTCTTCCTCTTGTCTCCGGGGTTCGGGTGATGTCATCTTAACCTTGGCGAAGGAGAAGAGAAATTAGCCATCATCTATGCGTCGTTTTTGGGGATCGTACACATGAAATCTTTCGTTATTACTGAATATGCGATGTGCTGATGACTGACGTTAGACTACTTTTTGTTACAGAAAACAAAACGCTCCCAGACTTTATGTGTTCTGGTAAAAGTGTGAAATCTAATGCGCAGGTCGGGTGTTCATGAAAACAGGTCTACGATTACAGCGCCGGTGTGAGGCGTAGCTCAAAGCATTTATCTGTGACTCAGTCCTCTTTAGCCACGCCCCCTCCGCCCTGTGCTCTGCTCTATAAATGTGAAATGTGATATAAGCCTTGTTACCACACAGCTACTGTACACATGCATACATACACACACACGAACACACACACTTCATCACCACAGTTCACCGACCGGATCATCAGTCATGCATTCAAATGCATTAAGAGAGCAGCCTCTATTTGAATACAAGGGACAGCATCATGAGCAGACCTACAGGCTGAGGTAACACATTAGCTGGAGCACGTTGAAACCCCCGGAAGCAAAATAAATATTGTATATATGTGTACATGCTATTTACACTGCGTGTGTTGGCATGTATTTTGAAGGCGCAGGGACCTCCCTGTCAGGAACAGTTGGCGTGCGTATGAGGCCAGTGGTACGGTCACATTATCCTGTCTGTTCACCAATATTTCCCCACATTCAGCCCCAACAAAGGATGTGATGTCAGTTTTTGATAATGCATAATACATACATGGTGATCAGAGCAATTGCTACAGTTTGTAGTCCTGTGGTGTGCTGCTGCACTTATCATGCAGACATGTGTACACATGTCTGTGTATCATTGTTTTTAGCAGGCTGACCTTGTATATCCACAGCTTCAAAGACTTACGAACTGTGTAACTGTGAAGTCACATGCCTTAAATGATTTATTTGTGAAGTTGTGAGTATGTTTTCCATCCATAAATGTGTACATGTTGGATTTAGAAGTGATTTAATTCATAAATGTCTAAGAACTTAATTTGCAAAATGTGCTTCAGAGGAAACATAATGGCTACCCTGATTGCATTCACTGCAATGTTTCCTTTTAACCAATTGTGACATCACTATTTTCTATATAAATACATATTCAACAGATGGATAAGTGTAATAAGTCACGTTGTTGTCTCTCTTGTCTTTAGGTTGCTCAGAAACATGCTTCAAACCAATCTTCAATCAATCTTTTCTTTCAAGTTTTCAACACTATGATCCTTTTTTAACCTTAAAGGGCAATTTCACGGATTTCACTAGTTGAAATGTGTTTAAAGGTCTTGGGGAGTATTAACGCATATGAGAAAATGTGACATAAAGACAGTTATATCTTATGCTATGGCTCCAGAGGAAGCTGTAAAAAATCTGATAAATGTACTTCAGTGATGTCACTCAGTGGCTAAGTTGCATTGTGGGTAATGTAGGTACAAGGTCTTGAACAGCAGTCTACTGGTCTGCAATGCATTCCGATCACAGTGTTGGAGTCATGGACATTTTTGAAGCAAATGATCAAAATTGATGCAGCAGAACCAGAGATATTGTGCCTAAATTACCCACAATGCAACGTAGTCACTGAGTGACATCACTAGAGGCAATTTATCAGAGTACATGCAGCTTCCTCTACAGCCACAAAAGGTTTTGTCCTACTTTCTCAGGTATGCAGCAGTACTCCTGTTCATCTGTTCACATGCTTTAATAAGTAAACTGGGTGGAGTCACCCTTTAATCGTGTGCTTTGGAATACCAACACAAAACCAGAAAAGGGTTCATCTAGATGCCATGATATGCAGTTTAAAGCATTTCTATTTATGTTAAATAATCTATAAATGTGCAATGAATTGTTTGAATTTTACTCTAATCTATAAAAAGGTTCCTCATTTGATCATGAAAATCGCAGGATTCTGAGCTTTGTCAACTTCAGTCCAGTTTAGCAGGCCTCCCAGTAAATACCAGTAGATGTACAGATTCAGCTTTACGTATTCCCACAAACATTTACATATGATTTAGTTCCACATGTGGCTTCAGATAACACGGGGTGAAAGAGAAACACACACACACATAGACACACACAGACAGACACCTCTCAGCCGAGAGGGTCATGCACAAAATAAAGTATGTGTGTAGAGGCTGATAAACCATAACAGAGCCTATCTGCCACCCTCCATAAATCAGATAGCTGCTATTTGTGCCCTCCGAGCAAATGTTTACGTTGCTGCTTTGAAATGCCGCTGCATAATTACGTGTGTGCGTCTGTTCACAGAGTGGCTCCAGGTCACAGCCAGGCTCTGCCTCAGCTGCGGTCACTGATTAACTCTCTGCATGGACTTCAAAAGGACCAAACACGTCCTTCCTTCCTTCCTTCCTTCCTTCCTTCCTTCCTTTTTCCCTATGTCCCATGCTTACTTCCATCTTTTCTCTCTTCCTTCCTTCCTTCCTTCTTCCTCTTTGCCCACGTTCCATCCTTCATTATTCTTTTATTTCTTTCTGCCACCTCCCTCCTTTTCTTCCTCCCTTGATTTCTCCCCCATTGCCTCTCTTCCTTCTTTCCTTATTCTTTTGTTAATTTTTGCTTCCCTCCCTTCCTTTTAATTTCCTTTCCTTTTTCCTTCCTTTCGTCTTTCCACTGTCCCTTCCTTGCTCTATCCTTTTCTTCCTTCCACCCATCATTCCTTGCTTCCTCTGACCCTGCTTCCTCTTTGTTTCCTTTCACCCTTTCTTTATCCAATCTGTGCCTTCCATCTCTCCTTCCTTGCGTCCTTCCTTCCGTCCTTCCTTCCTTCCTTCCTTCCTTCCTTCCTACCATTCTTACTTTTGACACCTTTTGTTGTCCTTTCTATCCATCTGTCCCTCCCTTTTCCATTCCTTCCTTCCTTCTTTCCATCCCCCTTTTCTTCCTTCTATCCTTCCTTCTATCCTTCCTTCCTTCCTTCCTCTCTTCCTTCTTTCCTTCCTCCCTTATCCAAGCATTTTCAACTCAATGTCTGCAGTCAGAGCTGCTACATTTTTTATTTTAGGGATTACCTTATCAAGTCATCAGTACACTTAAAAATAAACATCCTCTTAAACGTACACAACTTGTAACCAAAAAGACTCTCTACACTCTCACTCTGTCTAAAAATACATTAATACAGACAGGAACAGACACACTAAAGACAAGCCAATGTAGCTTTTTGTTCCATACAGGAGATAAAACGAAGTAAGGTTATCAGACGTATCCAAAGACGCACAGTGCAATGAGGAAAGCCTGCAGTCGGACTCTCTCCCTGCACTGGCAGAAAAGCGCCTATCTATCTGCCCTCAGTCTGAGTGAAACACTGTTGTGCGCAGGCCCCGCGTCACCCCACAAGCTCTCTCACCCGCACCCACGGGGAAACAGATCCTGTAAACAAAGTCCAATCTCTCTGGGTTTCCTGAAATCACGACTCACGCCTCAAAACAACATTTGCATGAATCAAAATTCATTTGCCTCTTCCTCGCATTCTTCTGCATTTCATTTCGTTGGCCTAGTTAACAGAGAAACAACTCGTGGACGAGGATTCTGACACGATCATGTGGGAACACATACACGTTTAACATACATTGACAGGGGTTAAAATGGACAGTTTGGCTTTTTATCGACATCTAAAGATTACGTTGCCACTTTCAGAATTATGATAAAACTTCAAAAGTTAAGAGACTGATATCGATCATTTGTGCGCTTACGGCTGAGGGAACTTCTTCGGCTTTTACGCGCCGGACAGAAACTCCTCTGCATCTTTTCCGACTTCTCTCACAGCTCAGAGATTAACACTAAGTTAGTGAAAGGCGTTTGATTTGACCGTCACAAAATCTCCAAGTTGACTGTCGAGGCACAGCCGCGCGTAAATCTCACACCTTCCATCGCTTTCAACCCGAACGATCTGAAATCGTCTTTGCGTATCTGGCAGCATCAAATCCACAACATATAAAAGCCAACCTGGGACGAATCCCGCTTACCTTGCGCCATCAAACCCACGAGAACAAGCAGCAAAGTGCATCTCGCCGCCGGCTCCATCGCTTCTTCACTTTCTTCTGTAGGAACTCTTTGGTTCCAGTCGACGAGAGGAAGAAATAACGTGAAAGGGCATTAACAACGCGCGTCTGTCCCCTGGTGCCGCCTGTCTCGCTCTGCCGGTGCGCTCCTTCCTGATCCGATCCAAACTTGACTTGGCTCGTCCCTCCCCTATGAGCGCAAAGCTCCCCTCTGGCGCATCCATACGGACTCCACACAGGGAGGGGAGATTAAAAAAAAGCCGCTCCGACAATTGCTCTCAAGGATAATAGGCGTAATTTGACTCCGGCGTTGGCAGGAGAGGGAACATTAATGAATAAATCAAAATGCGAGGCTGAATTCAGAGGGAGTGTTTTGACACCGGTGCCTGCTAACTGAAGGCAAGTTCTGCTTGTTTTCATCGTGCAGGTTTGAATAGAGCCGAGACGGTGAAAGACAGCCAAAACTCACACCGGGGAGCACAACGAATGTGCCGTAATTTCCTTCAAGCCGATTAGTCGATCAAGGTGATAAAACATAATAATGTCAAACTTTATTAACAATTTTTTATTAAAAAAAAAAAATCAATTTAAAAGCAGATGTTCAGCTCGTGTAGACACATGCTAGAAAGTTTTCGTGTGGTGAGGGACTGGAGGATTTTGTCGATCCCGGCGCTTAGTTTGACCGAGAGCTGTCCGCGGTGCTGGGGGAGCTGCGCACTGACAGCCCGGGGGATGTTGCAGTTATTACAACCATTTCACACCGTGTTTTGTTGCACGAGGCAACCGTGTGTCGAAATCGGAAGCGTGTGTGAGTTTATCCTGATGTGTCCTCGCCACGCCGCGTCGTTCCCCGGCCACTACGCAGCAGCACTGCGCCGCGCTGATCTGATCTGATGTGATCTGATCTGATCTGATCCGAGGAGGAAACTTTGGCTGCTCCTTAACATCGTTTCTGCCTCACCGACAGGCTCCGCTCGTATCTGGCGCTCCCCAGGTGGCTGTTTACCAGCCTCTGGATCGCGCTGATTGCGTTTAATTTTAGCTCGCGGTTCTCCACGCTTGGCTTGACGTCATCAAACAAAGTAATTAAAGGAGTGTAATGCTGAGCCGAGCTGAGGTGAACCGAGCCGACACCAAGCCTTCACAGTGAGCGGCTGGAGAGGGAGCGAGACGCCGCTGACTGACTGAGGGGGACGTGTCCTGGTGTCACACACACACACACACACACACACACACACACAATTGACATAGACACACACACACACACACACACACAAATGTGTATGTATGTCACATTCGGGGACTTTACATTGACTTACATTCATTTCCTGGAGACACATCCCTGACCTTAATCATTGACCCACAAATCTTTTTCCTACACACAGACACACACACACTTATGCATATTCTACTTTCTATTAAAACTGATAAATTGCAGCCAGCAGCTTGGCTTCAGGCAGTACATTTGAAACTCTTGTCTTTTACAACAATTTAACAGCTTCTGTTAAATAAACAACTATTTTCATGATTCAATTCTCTTTTGATTATTGTTAATTGTTACTAGTAGGGGCAGATAGTCAGATACACAATAGGCCACTGTGCACACACACTTAATACACTAGTCTGTGACAAGTGATAAACAGAATTTCCCAGCATGAAGTGGTGTAGTTATTTCGATGATCACAGGGTCCCTGTGTCAGCTCCCAGTGGGCCCAGTAAGTAATCATTTATTAAGCATAAATCATTTCTTAATGGGCCGGTTAAATATTTGAAAAGCAGTTGAACATCGGCAGTGCTCCAAATTGAATTGAGGTGGAAGCAGAAAATGGAAATACTCAAGTAAAGTACCTGAAAGCTGAATCAAGCACAGAACTTTAGTTAATGCCCTTTACATTACATCACTGCTAACTATTTCTCTTAGTTACTACAGATGCTCAAATGTTTTTTTCAAACACTTAAGCGACATATTTTTCATTTTAAAAGTACCAAAATGCGTTTTGGTTGTCTTAATGTGTGTTTACACACTAGATATCCTGATACCACTGAGTCACTCATCCAAAACACCTCATATAATCATATCAATTTATGCTCATTTAATATCATCTTTTTAATTACCAAGATCTTGGAACCCCTTCACCATCGGACTGGATGATACAATTACTGTTTTTCAATTAAGTGAAACAGCGAACCGGGTGGTGTTTTGCCTCAGGTGGCGCTCTACCAGATGTGACATGATGGATATAAATATCCTCTCGACATATGCGGCATATGTGTGTTTACACATGGTGCTTTTATACACACGCTTCATGTCAGGACCTCTGCGTCACCCTCGGGCCGTCTCACCCAGGATAAACACAATCAACCTTTCGCACATGTCTGAGTGTAGTCACAACGGCCGCCGTCCTGTCATTCCAACACGGGTGCAACCATCAGAAACTGTGCGCACATCTCCTTTTCTTCCTTATTTAGCTATTGGAAGGAGTTGACTGTTACAGAGTCTAATCCCCGCAGACAGGCGCTGCATAAAAAGGACAGATGAAGAGAAACAGAATAAGCACAACGGGGATAATGTGTTTTTGCTGTTGCTGGTGTCGCCATCTGACAAGTGCTGAGCTCACAGCGTGGCGTCATGACACGCTTGTCTTCTCCAGCCTTATTAGTGAAGCGGTTTAGAGGAGGAACTAGGTGGGAATCAGTGTTTCTGCCAGGGTTGTTTAGTGTGACGCACCATAGCCTGTCCTGCCGCTCTGCCCGGGGCAATGTTTAATTCATGCTCTCCGTAAAAGCTGGATGCACCAAGTCCAAAAGCCATTAGCGTCATCCTGTCTCCTCTCCATTTTCACTTCTTCCCCTCTCAGTCGTCATCCCGGCGATTCAACGCATCACTCCATCAATCGCTCTCTGTCCTCCTCTCCACGCGTTTGTTTCCTCGCGGTCCCCTTGTTTCACTTGATTTTCCCTTGCTTTCTCCTTTTTCTGTCACCTCTCTCCTTTCACCTCACATACCTCGAGCATACGTTCCTCCCCCCACCTTCCCCTGCACCTGCTCTCATTCATGCGCCGTACACTGGTGCCATCTTTCTGCCTCAAGTGAAACACAACACATAAAAATATCAATCTCTCTCTCGCTAGAACTTTTAGACCATCCTGAATTATTCACATCCACATATCTGCACCACATCTCCTGACCCCGAGAGAAGTGCTTTTATTTTCAACCCCACGTAATGAAATCTGGATGGCCTCTTTTTTTTTTCATATATATATATATTCTCCCTGGCATGATCGTCTCACTGAGGTGGGTTTAATGGAGCGGAGGTGATCAGAGGTTTCTGGAAGATTCCAAGAGGCAGGGTGGTGGATACCATGTCTTCCTTCTATGGTGAGAAAAGATATAACAGTGGTGGTAAAGAGGTCAGGGCTGTTCTATGGACGGAGCAGGAGGTGTGACTCTCAGAGGGGTCGAGTGCTTCTGCATCCAGGAAATCACATCCATCACACCGAGGAAGACACACACTTGGTCGGGATTGTTGCATGCATCACAAATCTTTTTAAGAAACTAAAAAAAATCAATACATCACTTTCTCAAATTTCTTTGTTGGATTGGTGACTTGCGGTCTCTTTGCGCTGATCTGATGGAGTGTATTACTGTAGGGGCACTTTGCTACAGTTGATCCGACGTAAGCCAATGCAAAGGACTTTACAATGATTACACTGCAACAGCCTCTAAAATGATGAGAGAGTTGAATCAAACTTGCCTGGAGGTAGGGCTTTATTGTAAGGCTTCATCTGGTTGTCCTGGATGGGGATACGTGCACCAGGTGAAGTGGCAATTAAATCTATCTCATAACTAAGTTTGTTTCAGACAGGAGGCAGCTGCATCAAATGTTCCAAGAGTTCACACTTGACTTAGTAAGAACATAATTGATTCCTGAGATTTTATAGAGAGAGTGGCTGTTATTATTCTTTATTGGATTCCCAGCAGTTTTTAGTCCTCTCAGGGTCCCACTTGCAGTAACACACCAACTTGGAATAGTACACATTAAAATTGCACAGTAGTAATCAATGAAATAACAACCAACAGTGCTGTTCGACTACGCACAAAGGAGCAATAACAAAGAATGGAAACAGAACCATAAAATGATCAAATCTGTTCTGGTTTATTCAATATTTGAATCTCATTGATGTCGCTACATAGTTTTGTTCAGGAAGAAAAACCTCTTCACAAAGAAGTCCTCAGAAGTTGTCATAGTTGTAACTAAATATTGACATCAACCACCTCACACAACTATGTTGCCATTATTTGACCTGCTTAGCATTCAGAGGTGATACATGGTGGACATATTTTATGCATAAGAACATATTGGAGGTTTTGGGAACATATTGGGGGCAAAGGGCCACAGGCTGAAACCCAACAAGAGCTGCTGAAGTAAATGTGGCATTTTGTCGTCTTTGAGGCAACAAAACCAGTTGTTTATGATGAGACGTTCGAACGTCTTCCAGCTGCGTCTGTGGCGACAGAACAAGATAAGTCAAAACGTGATCTTGTTGCCTCTCTCTGTCTATCCCTAATTCTCTTGTGCGGCCTGCCCTCTTCCAGGTCACCATAGTGGACAGGAGGTCGGGTGGCTCGGGCACCACTTGGTGATGCCTCGTCCTGCGCAGTTGTCTCCTGGATCCACTCACTTTATATCTAATTTGTATTAGACTTTCTGTTAATGTAACTTGTAAGCTGTGATTTGTTGCTCTTTTCTGTACACATGACATCTATTGCATGTCTGTCAGTCCTGGAAGAGGGATCCCTCCTCTGTGGCTCTTCCTGAGGTTTCTTCCATTGTTTTTTTTTTACCTTGTAAAAAAGGGTGTTTTTTTACATCAACATGTGAAGTTTTTTCTCACTCGAATCGAGGGTCTAAGGACAGAGGATGTCGCTCACTCGCTTACAGACTGTAACGCCAATTGAGGCAATGTGATTGCTATTGTGAGTTATATAAATAAAATGGATTTGATTTGATTTGATTTGATTGGATGATATTTTCCTAACCCTAACCATATCCAGGTGTCTTTTGTGCCTAAACCTAATCAGACCATTAGCACAGGGCAGTCACAACATTACATTTGAAACTGAACAGAATGAAACAAGAGGTTGCACCATACAGAGATGTCGGGGGTTCAACATATCCATGGTTTGCAGAAATGAACATCGTGAACATTTATTCTGGCACCTGGGTTACATTTTATCCAGTGTATTTACACTCAGTAATTATGTCTCTGTAGAGTGGATGTAAGTGGTAATGGCAGATTGTCCACACGAGGCTGTCACAACAGCAGCAGCTTGATTCATGTCATTATCTTCTCCCGTTCAGCTCATTTCCCTGTAACACTAGCCCTCTACTGATTTGCCCACCTGCACACCTGTTCCCATGTCCCTCAGCCTTACTGTACGTGTACCAGCCGGTTTCCACCCGTTCCCTGTCAGATCACCTCATGTGTTCCTCGCAGTTACCTGCCTGAATCTGACTCCTGCCCTTTGGCCTCACCTCTTCCAGGTTAAGTCTGTCTTTTTTTGTTTGCATTTTTTCTGACAAGTGAGGACGAAGTCTGATGTTTGCGTGCTTTGTCTCTGGGTCCAAACCCTCCTTTTCTGAGTCAATGCAGTCGTCCTGTAATCTCATCAACATCAACTTTACTGTTTCAGCTGGTTTACTGTGTCCTGCTGCTGTCCCACTGCTCCTGGGTGCATTTATTTGATTTACTTCTTTATTAAACTAAAATGAGTTAGTAGCTCCTCTGTTTCATTCCCGGCAAAGCAGCTATTCAACAAGCGATTGCTGTAAAATTGAATCATAGTTCCTGTCCTCAATGTAAGCACTGGTGTTGGCAACACAGGCCTGCCGTCCATATGTACTCAATCTTTCTACATTCTGCTGACCTCTGCCTTGTTCAGGTCTGCATAGTGCTGAGTATAATAGTTCAGGAAGAGATTCTGAGAGGTTTCTGAAAACTTTGGTTTTGGCTGCAAAATAAAAAAGTCCTCAAGATATTTTCTCAGTCATTCATTTCTCGAGATCTTTTTCTCTGTTTTAGTGTACTTAAGTTACCTTTGAGGATGTCGTTGAACCCCAAAGTGCACTCAATACCTGTTTTGGGGAACCTAATGTAATGTATAATGTGGTTATTTATTGCTTCAATGATGACTTAACTGGAACGACTGATCTCAAGGCTTAACACTTAACAATAATCTGTCACTTTTTGCTCTCAGACAATTGGAAAAATAAAGTTATTTAAGCAATCAACACTTAAAGGAACAGTTAAAAAGATTCAGTCATTATCTACTCACTCCCATGCCGAGGGAAAGACGGTCAAGGTTTGTAGTCAACCAAAAATTTTTTAGCCCAGAGTTCCCAAATGTATTGTAGAAGACGTTATTTACTAAATTAGTTAAGGCCGATATCTTCCCTGCAGCTGTTAAGCTTAAAGCGCGCACGCCATCTGAAGAGGGTGCGCAGGCTCGACCATGTGTCGAGGGTGTATATAATCTCTTTTTGAATCAATTTGTGACCACTGGGCTTCTGGAAACTTCCAGATGCTGTGTGTGTACGGTTTAAACAAGTCCTCATCTGCGTCAGTTGTTAAGGAGAATGCTGCAGCTCTGTTTTCCTGTGAGGATCCAGAAATGTTTTGTGGACTGCGAACGTCGACCCAACTGTTCATTCGGCATGAGTAGATTATGGGGCAAACTGTTCCTTTAAGTATATACGGCGTAGTCAGACTAAGAGATGTGACCTCAGTCAAAGCTTTGTATAATTTCTCTAAACACATGTGGTTGTGTCTAGATCAAGAGGTCTGCCAACAGTAGCAATGCTGTTATTGAACAAAGGATTACCAGCTTAACGCACACACGCGCCGACAAATGCAGGCGGAAGAGCGCATACACACACCTACACAAACACGTCTGTTCATTTGTCTGATTAAGGAACGCAATAATTTGATTGACTCGGCCCACGTAGATCTATAGCGCTGAAGTGTGAGCGCACTGTTGTGTGGCTTCATACACACCTGGGCGCACAGAACACCTACATAGGGATGATTTACGTCAGCAGCAGGAGCCATATTTTACACTGGGGCGAAAACATACGCATAGGGACACACACGTGCTGCTTTTGCAAAACTAATTTCCCTCGGGACGATAAATGACATGCAGTGTAAAAATGGGTTAGCTCGTGCAATAACTGTAATGAATCAAACCGAGGAGTCCAGTTTTTGCCCCAAATAATATGTAAAAGTCCCAGATTTCAAGTATGAAGTCCTGAAATCTGTCCTCACCTGGGTCTCTGCTGACCCTCACATGCACACACTCACTTACATGCTCTGCAGCTCTCTGTGCGAGGAGATTGCAAGTCTAGGAATTGTTAACTGATGGGTATAAATCTAAAATAAATGTGGCAGCTCACCAGTCTGGCAATCCGTTGACTGTTACAGTTTGTGATAGCGAGGGAAGGAGTATCTGACACTCATACGTACTCGAGCCAAAGGCAAGAGGAATACTTAAACAAGCTCAAACCTCTGTTAGTACATCATAAGTGCTGTCTAAGAGCATCGCACTCATTACTGTCTGCAGAGCCGGGTATCTTTTATTCATCGCTGTGGCGGCAGAAGGGGAAGGGGAGTATAATTAGAGACCAAATGTACTGTCAACATCGGGGATGTTTTTACATGGTTTGGATATCCGAAACGAAGTAAAAAGCCAAACTTAAAACCAAGCTGCCAGGAATGGTGAATCAGTGATGTGCAGACTGTGAAATATCTGAAACGAAACGGCCTTAAAAAAAAACAAAAAAAAGCCCTGACACGTGTCCACAGGACGGGAACGTTGGGCATGCGTTTTTCATCTTGAATTTATTAGTCAGCGCAGTGTTGCTGCGCTGGTGTCCTTTTTGGTCATCTTCATCCCAGCAGGCCGAACACACACACACACACACATATGCAAGCTGACACACAGGGCGATCAAATAATGTGTTCTGCTTAAAGTGGGTTATCATGTGGGACAAGCTGACTTAAGCCATCATGCTTAGCAGGCGCTATCTGGAGAAGCCACACAGTGAAAAACGCAGGAAGAATAATACTGCAGGGTCATCTGTGACCTATTGCTGCACTGGCACAACTTTGTCTCGCCCGTTTCTCACCACACTTCTCTGGTTTCGAGAGAACAATTGTACCCAAAGTCTATTTTGGTTCCTCACACTCTGGCGATGCTGTGGTCATTTGATTTGTAGGTTCAAACCGCTAACAGTCAGCCGAATCTGCGGAATGACTTCAACACTCAGGTGGAGGAGCACAACATTGCCGGAATCCACAGTGAGTGCTTGTATCTGGCACACAGCCCGTCCCATGTTCTAAGCTATTTGGGCGTGTAGCGTGAAAAAGGACAGATAATTGGGTTTATCACTGGCGTATTTTTAGTTCCCGTTTCTCCACACGCAATTTACAAAAGACTTTTAAAGGGGCGGAAGGGAGCGAGGGAGAGCAGAAATGGAGCGAGGAGAAGGAGATGGAGGAGAGGGAAGAGAGGAATGGAGGTTAACAAAGGGAAGAAAGAAAGAAGGAGGAATGGGCCGCAGAGATGGAGCCTGGCACGTGTCCAGGTCTGGTGGAGTGTGTGAAGGAGCAGTAGTGCTCCTGCCCTCGGGCGCGAGCGCGGGCAGACGGAGCAGAACGAGCCCGTCGGATGACTGCAGGGGTGCCTGAGAATCCTTCGGAGAGCGAGCTCAGGAAAACTCAAGCATCGCAGAGAGCCAGATTTTCCGGCATGATGCAGACCTCTGTTAACCCAGACAAATATCACAGGGCACAAGAGTATGAATGCGATGGTTGCTGTGTGGTTTGAGACATCAAGCCACGCTAATGAGTGAGAAGACAGGTCAAAGCAAGTGCTGGGGATTGTTTCCACGATGGAATTCACATTTAGTCTGAATGAGAAAAGTAAAAGAGGTACGAAACCAGCTCCAAATACATGGAAGTATTTAGGAAGGCCAACCCCTTTCATATTGTTTTATATGATATACCTTTTTTTAATTCTAAAGCCGCAACATTTTTGTGTGAAGTCTGAAGGCTTTGTGGTATAACATCATCAAAGAGCATAAGAGAAAGAGGCTTACATGATGGCATATGTCAGGTTTAACGTTATATTCTTGATGGCTATTAGTTATTAGGCGCTGCAGAATCATGCAAAACTAATTTACAATGTTGCTTTCTCCAGCAAGTAAAATAAGTAAGGACATTGCTTTTTGAAAACGAATAACGAGTAATGTGTGCTCCATTGCTCTTTTAAGTAGCTGCTCCAACAATGGCTGTAGCCACGCAGCAAAGGTTTCAGCCATGTTCCCGAGCCACAACACAGTAACTGTGCCTAGTTAGTAATAAGAATACAAAGGCTTTCAATGTGATTGGTTCAACACATGGTAGCTTCGTACTTGCATTATGTCTTACAAGGCCGGAAAGGAATTATGATTCAACCTTCTCCAATCCATAGCTAGCTAATGTTAAGTGGTAAAGGAGAAAGGCAGCAAAACATCCTTTCATCGCTCTCTCTTCTGTCTGTTTCTTGAGATGCATTTAGAAAAAAAAAAAAACATTGCAAAGCCAGGCTGTTAAACTTGGCTTGTGCCACAGGATATAAAAGCTCTCTTAGCTATGTTGCTCACAGCCCAGCCTATTAGATGAGCTTGACCTCGACCTGCGCTGCAACTTTTCATCCCGGTGGATGTTTCCAAAGTGGCTTAATTTGCTTGGCACAAGTAAGTAAATCCAATAATTCCAAGCACAACTCGTGTTCATTCACCTATGGTGCTTAATGCAGTGCTTATTAATTACAACCTACTACGTCTGTCGCCTAATAGGCTATTAGTATAATATTCTCAACATGATGAGACTATTCATAAAGTCAGTCTACACGACCTAGGAAAATGAGCCACAGTTTAACCGTGTGCGTACACACATGCATGCCTCACCTCGTCCTAGCTGTAGCTTCATATTAACACACAATGATATGAGAGTGGAAGCAAGGCAAAAAAAGATCCCTATGACAAATCTCTTAAGACAGCTGAAACAATGTGTGGAGGTCCTCCTGAAAATGATTTGATGTGAATACCTTCACAGAGTTGAGCCTACATCTGTAAACTATCTCATTTTTATGTTCAACTGCGTATGGCTCTTCATGCCAGGTTCAGGTAATAGTTGTTTTTTATTTTTCCAAAGAGCTAATAGTTAGATGTTTGTGAAAGTCCATGACAGCATGAGCCACATTCACTGAGAGCTGCAGCAGTTAAAAAAAGACACATGCACTGCAGCCACTACATATAGTCCCTAACAAATGCACAAAGTGTTCATGGTGTACTAGTGTGTTTTGGACAATAACAGATGGGTTCACATAAATTAACTGCTGCTGAGGCCAGCTCCGCCTGCAGAGATCAGATGAGTGAGGGCCAGGTGTGGCACGAAAAAAAGGAGAGCTGGATAGACATCAGTTGAAAAAGTCCTGTCCTGGAAAAGCGCTGCTGTGTGAAAAACACTGTAACCATTCAGAAATCAGAGCCACAGACGAAGAGACATGAAAGCACTGAGTCGAGTTAGTTCACTGTTAAAGCTACTTAAGGCAACACTTAAACACAGTTGAAGTTAATTCACATGAATACTTTAACACAACAATGCATGATTCATAATAATTAAAATGAATCATTAAAAAAATGCTTGCGCTAATTGTGCACCATTACATCTTTCCTGAACGTTTCCAAACCACTAACAACTAATGCACATGTTTCATAAGTATTTATGACACTGGATCATATATTTTTTAGTCATTCGTTTTAAACTATTAATTAGATAATAGGAGATATTATTAAATATTTTTGTACAATTGAATTGTCACGTTGATGCTGCTTGTCTAGATGTTTCAACCATTTATTTATATTATAATCTATCCATACATTCATTACTTTTAATGATCAGCCCATTTGTATATCAGTGGAACAAACGGTCAGAATTCGAAGGCTGCTCCAAAACTACAGGGGGCAGCACACCCGCTTGCTGCTCCTCAGTATACTGGACTCGCTAATTTCAAAATTAAGCTAAAAGTGTAAATACTTAAGTGCCTACTGCACCATTGAAATATAAAGACTACACTCTAGTCGACCCACAGTGCCCGTCCTCAAGCACTGATAGCCAATAGCAGACCTCCAGATCACACGTCACAGCTGTGTCCCATCAATCATCACATTTTATTTATCTGATTTAGATGACCCGACATGCATTATGTCTAACATTATTTGTGTAAGAGAAAAGCTTATATATTTGTTCATAATTAATAAGTTGTTGTTCTAATCAATTTTTAATTCAGTCTTTTAAAAGCTCCAAGTCAAAAACACACTAAATCATATCAATATCAATATCATATCAAGAAATATTTAGAAACATCATCTTTTTTGGCAGGTGAAGAGGGTGGTGTCGGGGGGGTGGTGACTGTATTTACTGGGTCTCCAGATGGCGATTTTGGTGCCTGGGAGCACAGACAGTAGGGCGCTGAGAGTGGGTCAGTGGTCTGCTGGGTCCTCGTGGGATGTTTGGCTGGTTGGCTTCCTCTCTCAGCTGCTCCAGGAACACCACAAACACAGAGGGGTCCTGCCCCTGTGACACATGCGTTTGAGTCTGTATACATTTTAGAAACAATGGAGTAATATTCAAGAAGGCTCCTATAAAAAATATAATGTACATCTTCATGAGGGGATCACTCAGTTAGCCCTGTGACAGAAAGGTGCCCACCACCAGCTGCTCCTGTCGTCCTCCATCCTTATGTGGTCCTGCTCGTTGTTCACCTTCTGGGGGTAGCTGCTGGACGAGAGGGGAGTTAGGTCAAATGTCCTCTTCACCACCATCTTCAATATCCTCTTCATCAGTCTTTCTGTCTAATGTGTGAACATGTGTCCTTTGTTTATAAGGTAATGATGAGACTGCTTTATTCACGCCAGATAAAAAAAAATGGACTCAACAACAACAACAGGTGTTGATTCAACCTCATGATAATTATTGAACATGTAGTGTGTGGTGCAGTTGCTCCTACTGAACACATTGGGCGATATTTAATCTCCTCTTATTTATATAATTGAAGTGAACAAAACATTAGAAACATCTCTTACTATGTGAAGTGAACATAAATGAAAATCCACATTTAAGCATGGTTGTGTGCAAAGAGAGTCGAAACTGAGGTTTAATGTCATTTGGGCCACTGAAGCGAGATCCATTTGGGACTCTCTCTCTTGCTTGAGCCTGTAGTTGGTAGTGTTTAGTAAACACCTTACTATGCATTGCAATTCAAACCACAGCTAAGAAATGTCCACAGCATACCAGAAAATGTATTTACTGCTGGAAATACAGTGTAAATCCTAAAATGTCCATGGCTAGGAATGCAGAAATCACCTCCAAAAGTCAGGATTCCAACCAGTGACCTTGTGGTCCGTTGCATGGGCATGAGATCTAAAGTCAAACATCTTGGCCACTGCTCCAGACAGCAGTGTTTATGTGTATTTCAGTGTGTGTGTGTGTGTGTGTGTGTGTGTGTGTGTGTATATATAAGTTAAATAGAAGTCATAACACATGTGGAATATGTCTGTTGGCAGTAATTCATTAAGGACTTACTGTGATTGTGTTAAGAGAAAGAAGCAAATTTGCCACTTTTGCATCTCCCAGCTGATCTCCTACTTTTTGTTTTGTACTTTAAAACGGCCACTAGCTCCACTCCACGAGTTAGTCAATCACATTTCCATAATTGAGGCAATAAACAGTCAGAGATCATTTTTGTGTATTGTTGGACTGATTTGTTTTTTCACCTCTGCACACTTTTCTCAGAGTCCTGACTGGACATGAATGTATGATCATGATGCTCTGCTAGCTGATGCTTCCCCCTGACAGAAAAGAAGGCTGTGCAGGTCTTTATTTTCTTCCTCTTTCATTTCCATGCATATGCTTCCTCTGCTTTCCATGATGTTTAACCATGTCAATCACTATCCGTTCATTGTAATATGACCATTATACCAAAGATGTATTCATACACAGTAATCAAAGTG
>CAEMYA010000115.1:1518991-1545316 GCA_903131615.1 Diplodus sargus
AAAAAACAAGCTTGGAAGAAAGAGAATGCAGAACATTTTAATTACAAAATCCCTGAAGAAAAACATGCTTATTTTAGCAGAAGATGTTCTGCTTCTGCTGCCTTGGTGGTAAAGATGTGGAAAAACCCTCCTGATACTGTAACTCCACCACAAAGGCTGTGTTTCTTTTCATTGCGCTGATTTATGAGCTGCATAATAAAAACCAGATCGACTAAATCAAACAGTGACAAGCCGCCTCTCTCTTCAGCTGGAAGACATGCACACACTAACTTGTTGTAGAGCACTATGTCAGGGAGCCAGATGTGTTTGGATGGTATCCGAAGTTTCTTGATGCCTTCATACTTCTCTGGGTCCCATCTGAGCCTGTAGTCATTCCACTCCTGCAGAGAGAGGGAGAGAAACGGTGCTGACAAAACACACCCACATGCTGTGCAGTCATTATATAGGAAATTACTGTATATGTGCACAGGCGTTGCTAGGAAACATCTCATCTGACCTGAAACAGCCACAAGTTGGTCGTCATGATCTGCTCCCGCTCATTCTGCAGGAAAACAACGGTCAGCTTGTCAAACTACGAGCGTCATTTTAATAAAAGTTACACTCGACGACGCACATGGTTGAATTATTATAACGCTTAAGCTCCACTGGGCACTGATTTTAGCAAAACACATAAAAGGTCAGACTCAAATGCCAAAGCACTGCCTCGGGGGAGTGGACGTAAAAAGCATAAACATTTATAACACCTTCACAAATGTCACAAATGTGACACAAGTGTGCAGACTTCATGCGGAACTGAGCTGCATTTTATTGTGCAGAAGTGTCAGGGTGCGGACACGGACTGTCCACATGAACTAATACGCACAGTCACAACTTAAGGAATGTAACACTGTGCTTGTTGTAGTGTTTAAGTTGATTACAGACGCCAAGCATGTCAGACTGAATGCCACAAAAGGTGTCAGAGTGGGATGTGGGCGGCAGCTGACCGGGGCTGATGTCAGGTCAGCTGACAAGACACTGTACCATCAGCTTGATTTTGAAGCTGGTTAAGGAAAAAAAGTTATATCGTGTTGCTTTAAATCACTCCATCTCCTCATTCTACCTCTACATTACAAATATGAGACTTGTCTGTGTGGCTTTGGACTCGTAGGAGAGCCCCTGTAGGTAAAAGGTAATGTGACTGAATATATCTCAGGCATAAACATTTTATGGGAAATCCTGTTCAGAAGCCCATATTATGAGACGGAGACTTAGTCGCTAAAATGTGGCGGATGTTTCAGAATGCCTCTGATGCTTTGGCATCTTGTTTACGTCTCGTCTTGTTTGCGGGAACATCCGTTTGCCATGGCACAGCCTTTGAAAACCTCGGCTGCAGCGAGGACTTCATTCAGTATATCAAAAAGACAGATCATCCAGGGATGGATTACTTATCAATAAACCAAAAGTCCAAAATGTTTCATTTGCTGCTTTGCTTGTCCTGTTCAGGGTGGAGGGAGGGCAGCCTATCCCAGCATGCATTGGACACGAGGTGCTACTCTTTCACAATACGGGCAATTTAAAGTTGCCAGTTTGCCTAACCGCCATGTCTTTGGATTCATCATCATAAAGTTTTTATTACAGCATAATACGATAATGTCATCTTTATTCAGTGCTGTTCAAATTTTAATTCAGTTGTATTATTCAAGTTTAATTTAGGAAAGACTAGGGCAAGTTATTGCACTGAAGTAGTTACACAGTTGCCACACAGTTATAGACACTTTTCAGGGCAGACATTTTGACTGATCAAAACACAGAAACAAGTCACAATTGCAGTCTTCACTTCTAAATTGTTCTGCATCATGATGTGGTTGAGCGTTATTTCCATCCTACACGGTTCTAGTAACGTGTAATAAAGTCATTCTTTAACACTTTCAGAATAAATTTGATAATTTCACATCCGTATTCCAGTGGATTGTGGGTGATTAAGTAAGTGAAGTCCAGTGAAGACTGCAGCCCCAAGCACACTCTCTGGAAGTCTGCAAAAAAAAAAAGTTGATAAAATGTGACTTTGGACAGCCCTCAAGACACACGGACGAATCCGCAAAATCCCCGAGTTTGCAATTGCGGTGAAGTCCGGACATTTGGATGCAGCCACACAGATCTCTTGAAAGAAGCCTGGACCTCGCTGACAGAGCAGGAGCCTGAAGAACAGAAGACTGCACTGCTCAAACGACCTGCACACCAACACAGCGGGCCGAATGGACCTGTAGGCTGAACAGGCTTGTTTCACATAAAACATTTGGACGTGTCGCAGCAGAATGAGGACAGGTGCAAATGATGAAATTAATGAGTTCTGAATTTCATTTAGCTGCTTTAGTTTCAGGGTCCTGGTGTCGTGCATGCCGGCTCAGTGTCACGCCGCCATGGCCGACTGGTACCCTCGAATGGAACCGGGCCGTTCTTAATGTTGTTAGGAAGGTCTGCGGGTTCTGACAAGCCAAAATGCCTGCTGGGAAAAAGCCCTGGAATTACGTGATGTAACCAAACTAAATAACAGCGATTGGGGTCAGGGCGTCCCTGCCCTGGTGGAGCTGTCCATCAAACACAGCGGGCACACACCCACATGGTTGTGTAAAGAGCACTAATCTGGCTGCATGAGTCAAAACACCTGTGTTGGGGACTGGGTCAAATATATAATATGTAAATGTTTTTTGACAAAGTTCTGATGCAGCTTTTGCTCTCAGCAAAGATGTGAACTCAAGACTCAGTATTTGAAAAGACATCTAAAAAGCAGAGTGGACAAGAATCGCTAGGAGCCATAAAAGATATGTATCCAAGTTGTCAGTTCCTGGTGACAAAACAAAAACAAACGGGGTTACGATTTACGCTTTGTGACCACGCTAGGAAAAATGAATTAAGGCAATATGTATAAAGGGGCAGTGGCGGACTCAGGACGTTTGAGGGGCAGGGGCGAAGAAAATAAATAAAAAGGGCGCCAGATCTATGTGATAAGGCACCAGCGTGCAGGAAGTCCTGATTTAAGGGCCATTTTCTCTATCGCAGGGGCATCCAAGAGGGCACTTTTGCTGCATTTTCTTTTATTCTGAACAAAATCGGGAGCCACTGGATCTCATCTCTGCTTTTCGCGGATGATGTGGTCTTGTTGGCTCCTTCGAGCCGGGACCTCCAGCATGTCCTGGGGCGGTTTGCAGCCGAGTGTGAAGCGGTTGGGATGAGAATCAGCACCTCCAAATCCGAGGCCATGGTTCTCGACCGGAAAAAGGTGGCTTGCTCCCTCCAGGTGGGAGGAGAGTTCCTGCCTCAAGTGGAGGAGTTTAAGTATCTTGGGGTCTTGTTCACGAGTGAGGGAAGGATGGAGCGTGAGATTGACAGGCGGATCGGTGCAGCGGCCGCAGTAATGCGGTCGTTGTATCGGTCCGTCGTGGTGAAGAGAGAGCTGAGCCGAAAGGCGATGCTCTCGATTTACCGGTCAATCTACGTTCCGACCCTCACCTATGGCCATGAACTTTGGGTCATGACCGAAAGAATAAGATCCCGGATACAAGCGGCCGAAATGAGTTTCCTCCGCAGGGTGGCGGGGCGCTCCCTTAGAGATAGGGTGAGGAGCTCTGTCACCCGGGAGGACCTCAGAGTAGAGCCGCTGCTCCTCCACATCGAGAGGAGCCAGCTGAGGTGGCTCGGGCATCTGTTTCGGATGCCCCCGGGACGCCTCCCTCGGGAGGTGTTCCTGGCATGTCCCACCGGGAGGAGACCCCGAGGAAGACCCAGGACACGCTGGTGTGACTATGTCACCCAGCTGGCCTGGGAACGCCTTGGGGTCCTCCCGGAAGAGCTGGAGGCAGTGTCCGGGGAGAGGGAAGTCTGGGTGTCCCTGCTCAGGCAGCTACCCCCGCGACCCGGCCCCGGATAAGCGGAAGAAAATGGATGGATGGATGGATGGAAAATCAGGACACTTACCACACTGATGAGCTGAGACAGAGACACCTGTATGGAGATGGTGACCTGCTGGCTCTTATTGACAGCTGGTCTGATCAGCTTGTTGTAGCGCTCCGGACCCAACAGGTAGTTCACCAGCCGCTCCTCTGCATTCTCCGCCCTGCTGCCTAAAACAACGCAGAGACACGGGGAGTGAAAAGTCATTAGTGAATGTTTTGAAAGTGCTATAAGCCCTTGGACGCATGCTAAAATCCGCACGAAGCAGCATGAGCGAGTATTGCTCTGCTTCAAAGGTACGGTCTATTAGCAAACCATAAGCTCTGTTAGCAGGGGCACTTTGTTGCCCTTTCGCTGTAACGTACACAAATGTCACCACATTATCTATGTGTCTGTAGTTCCAAGCACGATGATCTCCCCACCGCAGTGTGTTTTCAGTCCAGCGTCATCATGAATGATGAACAATAAACAAGTTGGCTGTAAGTGAAGTAAATCTACCAAAGGGTAGCGAGGCTGAATCACATGTCCTCGTTCCAACGCGTGTGTGCGGCTGTGCGTCTTGCAGTGTCATGCTTCACTGCGGGGTTTTAGAGCAAAGAGAACAAACAAAACTCCAGTCATGCATCCATCCCTGCGAGAGGATCCCCGAAGCTTTGTGTTTCCTCAGCCCTAAATCATTCGTTATGTAAAAGTGATGGTATGAATAAGTCAGAAGCAGAGCGCTTTTGACCCTTTCTCCTGGCTTCCGCAGCCATTACGTCTGCATTGTCAAACAAAGTGACAACAGCGCGGCGAGCGTTTAATATCTGGAAGGCTTCACCTCCTCTGTGCCTCATGAACTGTCTGTTTTTCTAAGATTGCACGCAGGGAAGACCGAGCGAGCGTGGACGTTCTCTTTTTTTTTTTTTTTTCGGNCTTTTTTTTTTTTTTTTTCGGAGGCGCCCTGCTGTTTCGAGCCTTCATGTGACAGTGAACGCCAGTGTTTTCTTGAAAGCGAGAGAGGAGAGGGAATCCATTAGAGCTTAATGGAGTCTACGGTTTATTTTAACTTCGGAGGATAAATGATTTGCCATGAAGTACCTGAACCTGCTATTCTGCTTGTTTAAAAGAAAAACAAGTAAAAATGTTTGTTAAATTGAGGGTTAGCCTCATAGTTAAATGTGTGTTAGTGGTAATGATTTGATTACAGCCTGCAAATTACTCTGTAATTATTTAGAACAAGCAGCTACAGGGGAAAAAGGTTGCACCTTTATTTTAAGGGGCATATAAACAAAACAGAGACCAGAAATATATCTTTCTTCTTTCTTCTTCTTCTATATCAAAACCTGACATCTACATTACCATCTAACTTGGCCTCCTGAGCAGCTACACAGGTCTGGTAGGAACACCTCTTTCATCGCGTACATGGACAGCTTTGGACGGCTGCCAACGCCACAGACACGTTGTATTTCTCTGGGGGGTTTTTCAAACTAATTTTCTTGTTTCAGCTTTTTGGCGCAGACTCAAGAATGAATCGAATAATACGTGATTCCTCTTGGTACTGAATGACGTTATGATCCCGTGTATACGTGTGAGATATCTTGGCCTGTTGTTCATGTGCTCATTACAACATACATCATTGCAGTCGTCATTACGGAACTTGTTATGAAAGTACTTGCTACGGGCTGTCCTGTCAGGTACTCATGGTACCCATTGTGAAACACAAAGTAACCACTGCAACAATTAATTGATTAGTCTATTGGTTGCCAACGATGACATTCATCGCCAACCAATATAATAACCAATCAATGAGTACCTGAGCAATTTTCATCAGGGCATCATTCCCCCAAAGCAGCACACGTCGACGTCTCTGACCATACTTTGACTCTTCACAGACCATATATCCACATATATGCTGTTTCACTGCTACTTTCTGAAGTCCTCACAGAGGACGCCTTCTCACATGCACAGATTGTGTAGCGTTGTGACCACGCAGCCAAGTCCACGCAGTCATAACAAAGTTGGGGTGCACGGATGTTCTCAGAGACACCGCTTATGCACTCAAGAACCTCACAGAAACCATGGTTTTGGCTCAACCCTGCAAACCCACGTTTTTCATTCTTAGACTTGACGCTGTGCCAAGTGACGTCACCTAATGTGTAAATTGGAGCCTCCCACTTTAATTGACTGTACACATCGTTAAAGGGGTAATATTTATCATCACTTTTACACATTAAAGTGTGTTTACAGGTCTGAGGGCGTACTAATGCATATATAAAAATAGTAGTATATTGTGGCTTCAGAGCAAGCTGCATATAGTATGTATAGTGGGTAATGTAGGCCTCACTGTTGGACTCATTATGGACAGTTTGAAAACAAATGATCAAACTTGATACAGCATAACCAGAGGTATCGCACTTAAGATTTGTTGCATTGTTCTTTCTTTTTTAAAACCCGGTGTCTACATTACCCAGAATGCAGCTTAGCCATTTAGTGATGTCAGTGGAGGCAATTTATCAATTTATCAGTTTGCAGCTTCCTATAGAAACACTTACGGCTGTAAACAACTTTTTTTTCACACTTGCTGTATTACTCCCCAAGACCTGTAATCACACTGTAACGTTTAAGATTGGTGGACTTACCCTTTAAGTAAAAGGGAAAAAGACAGGGAGCTGTTACCGTTAAGTCTGTAACACATAGTAGTCCCTTTTACACCAAAAAGAGTGTACCTTGCAGTTAATATCCATTGATATGTAAAAAAAAAAATAATTACACTGCAGTTTATACTATTGATGTCTGAGTACAACACTGGATATTAAAACCCATTAAAATCGTTGTTTATAATATTGGGACTGGTGGTTTTTTTTCATTTCTATGTTTTTCACGACAGCTTCACTTAAATCAGTGATGCAGCATCTGAAGAACGGTGCCAAACATCATCACGTAGTACAAGGCCTGGGCTGCTTCTTCTAGTCTTCAGGGAAATACAAACACTCAAAACAACATGGCGGAAGACACAGAGAAGTGCTATGTGCCTTCTTGGTGTATTACATCATTTAAATAATTTAAACCTAGATTTCAGGATATCTTTGCCTTGATGGATGTTACAGAGTAGCGCTCGACTATTCTGCCTGCCATACCTGATCTTTGTCAGGGTCCAGCTGTTACGCGGAGCAAGTACGAACATTGATGAGTTCCTTTTTTTTCTTGTTTCTGTTTGTTTTGTTTTTTAAAGCTTACTGACAGATGAGCCCAGCCTACGAGCTACAGCTAGCCTCAACCACAAGCCAAAGCAATTTAATGGGTTTAAAGATGCGAAAGTGAAACCCTCCGTGGAAGAAAACCTGAATCAAGGTCAGGTTGATAAAAGTACGCTCTTCTTTTAGGACAGTAGTGGAGACATCTGTGTGTTTTTGCCTAAAAGACAGGAGACTGTGCTTTCTTAGCGGTAGGTATAAAATAAGCCTCTGTAAATTATTCAAAGAGCCCATCTGCTTTTACTTACAAGTATTTTAGGAATGTGAACACCGTTTTAAAACTCTGTCTCCGAGGGGGGGAAAAAAGTTATTGCAAGGAGTGTTATGGCTGCTTGTAATTCAAAAACTCAAAGACACAACAAAGACAGACCACATCCTCCCTCTGTGGGATACTCAAGGGCCCTGCACGTTTCTGGGTCGTTCTTTAGTTTGAAAGTTTTATTGTTTAGCTCCGCACCGGCAATGACAGCCGAGGCCACAGAATACACATATAGGTAAGACAAGTTGAGTGAGATGTAAGGTGATTTCCACAATGGTTGTCTGAACACACGCGCCCATTGGAAACTGCATTTTTGCTTTTATCAAATTGGTCCTGTGAACAGCAACAACACACAAAGCACAAAGAAGGTCATGTCCTCCATATTCTCTCCAGAAATGTGTAGATTTTGACAGCCGGAGGTTTTGTTTGCATTCTACAAAAACACTCACAACATATTATGGCTTATTTAGTGCAGATTTTGAAATGCTTTTGCTCCCATTATATTCACTTTTGGCTTTTCTTTTGGCTGTTTCTGTCTAGGATTCAAGCAAATCAAATTAAAAAGCAAATAAATGAAAAGGGATTTGGTGGTTTATAACCTTGAATGATACTCCTTGCATGTGGAGAATGGTTTCAACAGAATTTTACCGTCATAGGTCGAATGATTAACTAGAATGACATTGAGTGGAGCAAATACCTCCACCAAGGCCCATGTCTCCTTTTGCATTCACTCATAGATACCAGAGACCTAAAAACATCTGATTATTTTCATCAAGTTTATGTATTATTGTCTGAGAAATTAGTAAAAAAGAAATGTTTTTTTAGTTTTTTTAAATGTCAAAGACAGGGAGGAAACATCCCGGATCTGCACTAAAAGTCAGTGGGGTCTCTCCTGGGCCGAGAGCTGCCCCCCCAGACAAGTTTTGTGGAGGTCTGCTTAGTAGTTTTTGTGTAATCCTGCTGACAAACCAACCAACCAACAAACAGAAATGGACAAGGTGGAGCTGAGCAACGAAAAAGCGATTTTTAGCGGTTTTAAACCACGGTGACACTGGCGGCATGAAGTGAAGGTTTTGAATAACATTTCGCCATCATAGGGAGGTAAAACCAGTCAAGTTATGAATGAAATGTAAGAAGGACAGAACAAAAACAAACAAAGCAGCATGCAGAATAGTGTAGAGAACAGCAGGATAGCACTCGTCCTGCAGGACTGTGCTGGGATTGGTTCAGACTTTCTAGCATGTACCTTCTGCTTCTAGAAGAATATGACATTTTGACATACACACATACACATCTTACATACAAACAGAGGACCATGTTATACCCCTACAGGTTTATTTTAAACCTGTAGCATGAGCTACAGCAATCAGTTATTATTAAATGACAAATGCATGGTATCTTTTTTAAATTTTTGATTTGAGCCGACAAAGAAGGCTCCAGCTCCAGCTTTGAATACATATTGGGTCCCGTCACTGAAATGAAACACCTTCACTTAACCCCAACCCTGACCCGTTTGGGTATTTATTTAAAGAACAATAAAAAAGAACTCACTTGTGAGAGAGAGGATGGAGAGCAGGAGGACGGTGTGGGTCGTCATCTCCTCTCTGCTTCCCTGGACGAACTTGTTACTTTCTTATATCGTCCTCCAAAAGAAATAATCGGTGCTTATATCCCGTCGTGATATAGTGACTCCTCTCTCACATCTCTCTTCTCTTCTCTTCTCTTCTCTTCTCTCCTCTTCTCTTCTCTTCTCCTCTGCGCGCTGGTTGCCACTCACCTGCTCCGGCTGGTTCGCCCGCTGCTGTGAACGTTGAGCAGCGCGCACACACACGGGAGGAAACTTTGGCTACTGTGATAAACGGGCGATTTGTAGAAAACGTTTATTTGCCACGGACAACATGTTGGTGATCTGTTCTAAAGTCTACGGCTGGAGATGGAGCCGCGCTGTCCTGTGCGCCGCCGCTTCAGCCTCAAACCAACCACGGTGACATTTAAAAGGCTTTCCGTCCAACAAATCCCGCAGTTCAAAAACGAGTGCGAGGCTGTCGTCTCCAAATCACACAGTCCTCATTTAACTTCCTCTGAGAATCCAACGAGCGGCGCTCACCTGCTTCACTCTCGCCCTCCTCCGATGGAGCGCAGACAAGTTGAGAAATTGGCGCAGTTGCTCGAAGTGCGGCGCGCGCCGCCAGGACGCAGCTCGCGCAGCTGGTCCTCGGGGTGTTTACTGGCAGTCGAAGTCCAAAAAACAGGCCGGGAGCGATTTATTCCATGGAAAGTCCGTGTTGCCCGGAAGAGAAGCCCGGAGGAGAAGCGGGAAGAGGGTGTGTGTGTGTGTGTGTGTGTGTGTGTGTGTGTGTGTGTGTGCGCGCGCGCGCGCGCTCCTTACGCGTCGGACCGGAGTGTAAAAGATTCACGTCACGGCTTGAAGTGATGTTCAGCTGCCAGTCTGCTCTGAACGGCCTGTGTTCTGCCGGTGGGGCTCTGATAGCCTACTTTCCGCAGCACCAAGTCAACCCGGAGTTGAACAACAGAGAGAGGGAAAAGACACGAGAGGCCACAGCACATGAGCCGGGAGTCCCACCTGAACCCTGACCCACCGGAGCGTTCTGACACATTTACATCAGAGCCACTATAGGAAGGCTAATGTTTAAAGCTCATTGTTTAGGCTAAGTTTTCACAGAGTAATGTTAGTTCGAAGATAAGGTCACTGGAGTGTGTTTGGAAATGGTATGAGCAGACGGCCTTGGGTGCCAGCTGTGAGCAGATGTTGTCATAATGAGTCGGTCTTGAAAAAAAAACGTTTGAAATGGGAAAGAAAAGAAAAGAAAAGAATTGAAAAGAAAAGAAAAGAAAAGAATTGAAAAGAAAACGTTTAAAAGAAAAGAAGCGCAAAATACAACATGCATTAAAAACAAACTGCTCTTGCAAATACTCACGGGAAAACAGGAACACCATGCATGGCTGCGTGGCCTTTTTTTTTTTTTTTTTTCCAGTTCAGCCAGCATGAAAACAACACTGCAGTGCTGTGAAATGTGGTTTAAGAGAGGATATCTGACGGAATGCTAGGCTACATGCCAGCATCACTCCCTGCCAAAGTGTCACTGAGCAAGACATCCCCGCAGGCACCGCTCACTCACTCACTCTGCACTTTGACTTTCACGTGGAATGCAAAAATATCAAATATTTCCCCCTCTGGACATGAATGACATATAAAAACACTGTGCTTTGAATTATAATTTGTGTATGTATACCCTTTAAAATCCTTGTAATCACATGAATGACCCTCATTGAAAAAAACAAAATCCACAAATATAGAAATATGTTGTTTGTTCCAGTTAAAAAGTGAATTTGCCTAACACAGGGTGTCTATTATTTCTCTGGAAACCTCACACTTAGTTACATTCTGGAGCACGATTGTGTTTTCAGACTAGTTGTGATCCCACAAAATCATCTTTATACACACCGTTAACTGAGATTTAAGGTGATCACAGAGAAATTGCCACTCTTCAATGGATGAATGTGAAAACAGCCTTCAGCTCCTCCCCTGCATCATTCTGTACAGTGAAGGAGCAATGAGTAAAACATAAAACGTAAAAGAAAAAATGTCTGTCGGAAATTGCAGAAACCACAGATTTCTTTCTTCGTTCACTATCAGCAAGCTTTCTGTCAGTGTCATTTGTAAGAAATGGCCAGAATAGGAAGGCAGCTCCTCAGAATGAGGAGGAACAAAGGAGGGAAACAGAGCGCAGGTGAGCAGGAAATGGAAAGTGAAAGATCTAACTACAAAATAAAACAGGAAATAAGTCACCAAAAACCAAAACCTTGACATGTATAATGTGTTCTTCTGTTTAGTAAGGAAAATAGATCTAAAAAGTGGAAGACACAACAGGAAGTGGCTAGCTGGTTAGCACGCTAACTTCAGTAGAGATAGTAAATGAACATCTTTGATTTACAGTTGTTAGTTCATTTTTTGAATGTTTTAAACACAAACATCCTTAAAGAGATACAGGAGCTGTGTCTGCAGTTACTCTCACTACTAAGCGCACTGTACAGAGTAGCTCGTCCGTTATGTTGCATATGCATGCGTGGGAGTGGGGGGTTGCTTTTACACTCGTGCCAGGGGTATTTTTAACAGTTGGACTGGTCTGGCTATGATTTGCCATCACGCTAAGAGGAGAGGCATGTCACGGGCCACTCCGCTGCAGAGGTCACAGTGAAGGGAGAGAAAGGCTCGGTGGGTGTGAAAGCAATAAGGAGGGGAGGATGTGAAACGGCTGCACCTCTTTCAGACATTTCTGCATGTCACACATGAATAAACCATTGCAGATTCAGCAGCTTACACTCGCGAGCGCGGATATTCCTCTTGGCCACGGGGATGGAGGGGTTCTTTGATTGTGGGGTTATAAAAAATAACGATGCACACAGAGGATATATATATATATGAACTTTGAAAAAAAACAACACATTTTCATAATTGAATCTTAATCATTTTTAATTTTTTTAAATGTGACTTCATGCGTACACAACCACGCCCCCAAGACAATCTCCTTCAACAGAAACGGTGATGTCAAAACAAAAAACTGATAGCTGATTTACTCCAGTGCCATCATTTAGAGGTTTAGCATGTGCATAAATCCCTCACAGTCCGGGCCATATAACTAACATATTACTCCTTTACACGGCCCACTGGAGATTTCAATCTGCCTTAATGGAGGTGTGTGTCTGCTTCAGCCAAGTTAACTGGCACGAGGGCGTTGCAGCGTACAGCGATTCATAACAGCCTCCCTCACTGACTCCGGCTCCATCACTTACCTTTCTCTCTTGTGCAGACAGGCTCAGGCTGCCAAATAAAAAGTGCCAAGCTGATACCTGTCATATTCAATATTTATAGTCAGGACACGTTGCTTCCGTGGGACCGATATATCAACATATTACACAGAGGAGGAGTTACACTGTTAGAGCTCCGTACTTGTTGGTGTTTAATCTTTAGTCATCTTGATAAGGTCTGCTGAGTGTGCGTGTTGGAAAGTTTGCTGAGCCTGCAGCAAACAGCCTCCCATCCCATTCATAAACACACACAAACACACACACACACAGACATTCGCACCTGGGTGAGGTGCTAATGTGAGCCAATGAACAGCTCCGGTGGATTGTCATTCTCTCTGAAAAACAAAACAAACAAAAAAAAACGGAAAAACCAGCTTCACCAGCAGCAGCCTTGTCACAGATTGAATCTTTACATATGTTCAGTTTGTGTGATGCCTAGTTTCATTTGGAAGCGATCATCTCTGAAAAATACAAATAGTAAAAACCTCCCAGTGATTCCAAATGCACCACACATATGCAGAAATATAAGGCTTGAAAATGAGCGCAGTAGAGAAATTGAAATGAAGGAATACAAACCTGCAGTGCAGTACAGTGCTCGAAACATTCCACTATTTCAAACTGGTACAAGAGGACAAGAGGCATATTGACGGGTTCAGCATACTAAAAGTCCTAAAAAATCCATGCTAAATCTGAAATTAAAGAAAGAAACCATAGCAACTCCCACCCAACGCTGGGGAAAAAAATCTTATCTATAACAAAGTATGTTAAATAAAAAATGAGTTAAGTTAATCAATAACAATGTCTGTTTGTCTCTTAAAGGGGCACTCCAGTAATTTAGTATTGTACCGCTTTAAAATTGGGAACCGGGCCACAATTGAGGCGGCAGAAGCTGAGATATCCTGACTTTAAGTCGCCACTATGGGAAAAATTTGCAAGAAACCTTGGATCCTACATTTCCCATAATGCAACTCATTAGTATATTTTCATTCGACCCACACTTCCGAAGGAACAAAAAAGATTTTCACTGAGCTCCAATCCACAGGCTTTTAGTTACGGAGTTGTTGTCTCCGACACAGAGAGGAGGGAAGGGATTGCTTCCTGCACAACGGCTAGGAAGTTAGCTCAAACAACAACCTTTCCAGCAGCTTTAATCACAGGGCCTCTCTCCGCTCCGCTAACAGAGAGCAACAGCACCTAGGGTTTGTTATGGTGTGGACACCGGTCCCCTTAAAATCAGCAGTGAAAGGATGCACTTCATGGCGGAGAGCAGCGCAGGACATAAATATGCAGTCCTATCAGAGGAGCGGGCTCGGCCGCAGATCTGATGCAGACGGCTCGGAGGCGGGGAACAGGCCAGCGAGTGCATCAAAGCATGACATGTAACCATGAAGAGAGAGTCACAAGAGTCGTACGGGGGAATGTCTTGAGTGCAAACAAGAAGTTAAGGACTGCATGATGGTTTTTTCCCAAAAACACATCAAGATCCCGAAAAAGATGCCACTGTGGGTTCACAAGTGCTTATGTAAAGGTTGTGTGCAGGGGCAGACTGCTCCGGGGGAGAGAGTCACTCCATCGTTTTAAGAGTGAATCAGAGGATATGTACACCTCAGCCTGACAGCCCAAGACTGGGAGAGAAGAGGAGATTAAAGGCACATTAACGGTAGGTGCTGGACACGGAAACAGATGGAGACTGACGTTTGCAGGACTCCTGCGCTCCTCTCAGGATAACTGATAAGCATGATGGTCATACAGAACATCAGACCCAAGGGCTTCAGTTAACCTTCATGTAGTTTATCAACACAAAAACTGATCATCTGGGCATTCTTTTTACGGTTCCCTGAATTTATTCCAAAAAAAGCAAGCAGTGAAATATGACTACGACTTGGAGCTGAATACAAATGTAACAGAGGTCTGTTATATTTTGTAGTTGCAGGTGTTGCAGGACACTGTCAGTGGACGCTGGCATAGACGAGCTGGCACAGGCCCACATATCGACACACACACACACACACACATTTAAGGGAAACAGTTGTAATATGTCACCGCAGTCATCAAAGTCCCAGAGCGTTTACCTTGCAGTCAGCCGTCCCTCTGCGCGCCGTTCTCACAGCATCACATTAACCCAGGTTTCATTGTGGGTGCATGTGCATCCAAATGTGGCTTCTTACGCAACACATGTGAGCATGTGTGTGTGCGCACGCGCGAGTGCATGTGTGTTTGTGTGTGTGTGTGTGTGTGTCTGACATTTTGTGGGAGTGTGACTATATTTTTGCTTACTACAGTTTCAGGGCTGGAAAATAATTAGATTTATGATATCTTAACATTTGCACATGACAAGACCCAAATCCTACATACGTAAGGCAATAATGTTGATCAGCCTACATGTACATGTAGGTTATTTTACTGTGTTTGTTATGAACCTTTTCCTGTTCACTCGACATTATGATATTGCTCACAGCAGATGTTTCTGGAAATGTGCCTGCTCTAAACGTTACAAAAAATGGTAACATTTTCATCTGATGAGAATCACAGTTCATCTATCTCCTGTACTGACACAATTTATTTAGTGTAACAGATCACATTTTCCCCCTGTGTTTTGGAAGCGTTTCAATCAGTTCAGGCGGATTAGCCGGCCGGGTGCAAACAGCACACCTACATCTGTACTTTGCGCTCCTTTCATAATCGTCACATCAGATGGTTAAGCTGTCACTGCAGCTCTGTATGTGATGGCTTCAAAAAAGAATGTGTCTGGAACTGAATTTCATCCACATTTCCCAAAGATGCAGGTCTTTTCAGTACTTTTTGTATGGTGGAAATAAAGCTTCAGTAAAATTTAAAGCTAAGCCTGAAAAGGGATGGAGATGGGTGGACTGATGTTGCGTGCTCATGCATCTGCTGTATCAATTTCACCACTAGATGGCAGCAGCAACTCAATCACAGAAACAGAGGCCCCGACTGATGTTACATCTTTAACCTCTTCTTTTTTGCTGTCTTTCCTGTTTCTTAACCTGTTTTGAAGTTTTGCTTCTTCCAACTTGTTTTGAATGTATGTTAAATGCAATTTTGACCATCTTTTACTGTAATTCTTATGCCCCTGTGAAGCACTTATGCCACCTGTAAGTCATCCACTCAATTAGAAGTCCTCATTTACTGTGTCTGTGATACAGACCGCAAACACACAGAAATACACAAACACATGTGGATGTAAAGGAGCTCTCACAGTCACACTGTCTCCATCCTACAAGCCTGTCCACCGCGGGCAAGTACAGTTCAGGTCTATAGTGTGAAACTTAAAACCAAATGACACTCCATCTTCTTAAAGGACTGAGAGACGAAGGCTGACTCCTCGCCACACTGTTCTTTTCCTTCATCTGAGCCTTGAGAATGGAGACATGATGGAGCACAAATGAGACGACAGTGGGCCGGCAGAGGACATCAGCCCAGTGTGTTCCAAGTAAGGGGATCGTCTTATGCAAGACAAATGAAGTGTGGCGCGTCTGACATTGAGGAGGCCGAGCCAAGAGTCCCAGCAGCCTTCCTCATAGAAGAAGAGCGTCCACTGGTTGGAACCGTGCAAGGCCGTGACTCCTCACCCTGAAAAGTCTCTGCAAAGCTGGAGGAGGACAGAGCACGGTCGCCAGCCTGGTTAGACACGTGTCTGAAGCACTCACAGTCTTCTCATGTTCACACTTTGGATCAAAATTAAATTTGGTTTCTTTGTGGTTTTTCCGAGGCCATAGTGTGGAGCAGCAGCAGGAGGGCGGGCTGCTTCTAGAGTTTCTTTTAATAGGATCAGAAAAGCTTCCTCGCGCTGGTTCCCCGGTGATGACAAGATGTCATGAATCATCAACGTCTGGTCTACATCATTAGTCATCATGTATTGTGTCATTTGTTACTTTTTATGCACTATATCGATTTTATTTTTCATAATCATCTGTCTATAAAACTATTGACTGACTTTAAAAAAAAAGGGTTTTGTAGTATAAGAATATCAAAATAATCATATTCCCCTCAAGGAATGATACCGTACAAAATGTTTTAAAAAGTACAGCACAGTGGAAAATACAATAATAAATAATCATTTATAATTTGGTTATTCGATGTTTCATGAAAGATTATGTGACAATACACATTGTAATTGTCTCCTCCTCTAACATTTCAGTACAAGTGACCAAAGCAGGGACCATGGAATAGAGTAGGTACACCTGCAATGATTTAAACCGTCCCCTAGATGGTGTTAGATTCCTGGTGTGTTGGTTAGACGGAGCGGTCTGCCATCAGATACCAGGCTGCCACACACAGCTCCAGGTTCAGCACTCTGGACAGTGGTCCTGACTTGCGGAGTCGTCCAGTCAGTAACCTCTGATTGTAACATAATCACCGAGACGTGGACTTTCAGTGTTATCAAAACCTTCATTCCGTTTCCGCGACGATCACCGTGTGATGTGCCCTGCTCTCAGACACTAGTGGGCTGTGTTAGGTAACCGTGAGCTGCATCATCAGCTGAACATTACAGTGTTTTGAATTTAAAGTCACAGCACAGGAAGTCATTTATATTAATGTGTATTAACTTTTGTCAGTTGGATGTCATTTGTGTTTGAAAAAAAATCTCTCTCACTGGGTGGTCTTCGTATTAAGCAGCTCATCAATTAATGAACTTCCTTGTAACAGTCTGAGAACAGCCTTCCTCTGTGATTCTGTGCCCTTGCATGTGGTGTGCTTGGTAGATGAGTGTGATCCTGCCCTGTGCGATCTGCCTTCTTCTGAATGAAGAATTTAAATGACTTGCACTGTATTTAAAATGAAAGTCAAAGGCATACACAGTGTGCTGAACTCTGAATGGAGCATTATGTGAATGAATGTCACACAGGTCAGAGGTCATGTGAGCTGGTGTTTACAGGAGTCTGCGTCGTGGATAAGAGAACTACACTGCCACCAAGTGGCTCGGCCCAACTGCACATCCCTCGTCTGTCTCCAGCTCCTCAGTGGAGAAGACATTTTCTCTATCGAGAATTTTATTTTTTGAAAAATGTGAACAGGAAAGAAAAACTAGCGGACACAATGTCTTAGAAGAGGATGTTATACATTTATTATTGAACCAGCTTTTGAAATCCAAAAGACGGGGTAAGGGATTAAAAAAATCATTGCACTACTTAATAAAGTATTACTAGTAATAACTCTCATACAAAATGTACAAATGTTTGTTAAAAATTTCATTATCATCATACCAGGCCTTCAAATGATTTTGGTTACAGATATAATACATAATGAAACTACTATGACACCATTTTAATGACAGAGTTTCATAGAGTTTAAAAAGGAAAAAAAAAATATGTTCAAACAACCCAACAACTTGCATGGAAAAGATTAGCGAAATAATTCCATAAGCACTAATCATACTGGTTGCGCCTTTTTCTGAAAAGACATAAATAGTGGGACTGAGGTAATTGCTAGTGTACCAAGCAACAAAAAACTGTCCAACATAATACAATCCTAAGACACAAAATGGATGCATACAGTCACATTAATGACCTTTGACCCCAAAGAAAAAAGATGACAGAAAATATCATTTCCCTCCATTCCCATGGGTGTTACATGATTTTATACACGGACGACGCTCAAGAAATGTAAAAAAAAAAACACAAAACAAACAAAAAATCAACTAAACCCCCTGGACACTGATACGCTGTTGCTTCTGCAAATCTCAGGTTTAAACAAATGTCTTGGTCTGACGTGGTGATGCTGGACAGATGAAGGTGTATTAAAGGCATCTCAGATGCAAGACACTGTGGGTGCCTGGCAGAACTTTTCAAACCAAACTTTTGTCTCTGCGATCTCTATAAGGCCTATGTTAGATTTTTATCTTGACACAAAACACCAATTGTGATAAATAGTGATAAATTACATTAGATAGCCTGCTCTGTGCATGAGGTGAACATCTCTGAGTTACATTATCACACGCTGACATAGACCTTACAGAGATATATTATTATTATCACCACCAAACAGAGCTCCCAAACCTCTGGAAACGAAAAGATGTGCAGTGAGAAGAATATAAAGAGTCGACATATTGGAACACTGTAGCTACCGGAAGTTGAACTGGAACTGTTTATAGTTTTAATGCATTCTAATGTTTGTTATCAGACACACATGGACTGTGGGAAACTGATCAGTGGTTCATTCAGAATGAAAAATAGAGTGTGTAGGTCTTAAATCTACGTATTAAAGTGCTCAAGTGTCAAATCCACCGTGTGGTGAAACAGTAGATTTAGCGGTGACCTTGCAAGTCCCTTCCAACCTGCTACTCGTCAATGAGGGGCAAAACATCGCATCTGTATCTGTCAACACTTGCAGAACGCTGCTCGAGTACCCAGACAGATAAAGGCACGTGTTTTCAAAGGCCTCATTCCCAGAAGAAAAGCGAGCAAACTGAGCATGTATGAGTGTTTCGTGGGACATTTGTAGTCCACTTCTTTGCATCCATCTTGTCAGATCTGTTGGATTCAACTATATTCACAAGATGTGCCTTGGGGTGAGCTCAGTGGATATGTCGAGAAAGATAAATATTCCTGATCAGTTTCCTTTGGGTTTGGACGTTTTGTATCACAAAGAAACTGTCTTTCAAAAAGCTCCCAGGCTTTACTAGTTTAAGACGAGAACAACGTAGAAGGGCAGACATGGAGTGATGAAGTCAAAGTTGTAAAGCATGATCGTGACATGACACAAAAGCATTGTTGACTTCCCTGGAGGAGTTCTTGGTCCTACACTTTGATTTTAAAGTTTGCTTTTAGAGCAAATCTTGCCTGTACAAGGTCTGAAGTAACCCTCAATCTCCAGTGAGTGTAAATGTTAAAAAAGTAGGATAACGGTCAAGGAAGTCAATGCAATGTACCACATGAACTGTATAAATACCACAGGAGGAGTAACACACACACACACGCACTTGCATACAGACACACATATAGAGAAAATAAAGTATATTTTTCACTGTTCCAAAGTAGCTCACTCTTGGACACACAGTGTACAGTATCTTTGTTTCACCCAATACAGACTGCTCTCATGCTCAATGCAATGATAAACAAATGGAAATTAAAATGTTTAACCGCAATTATAACGAGCCTCGTAAAAATGGCCAGAACAATAACGACATTAGCAGAATCTTTGGGCTGCCAATTCTCCCTAAATGTTTGTATACTGAAGTCTTTTTACTCTGTCCACCACCTACAAGACTGAACGGGTCGCATCAGTTTGGAAGGACTTTTAAAAGAAATATACATATACATGTCCACCTGCACATGACACTTGATGTGTTTCAAAGGCCATTCATAGTAAGGAGAAACCATGAGCAGAAGGCAGGGTAGTAGGAGCGTAATAGTCCAAAACAGAAGGCCTAGGAAGTCCAGCGATAAAGTGAGCATGAGTCAGTAGAAAGCTGCTGTTCCCAGGTGAGAATTACTGTCAAGTGTCCTGGGTGATTAAACCGTGAGGGAATAAGGAGCACTGGTCCCAATTATGTGGCAGAATGTGTGGGCGGAGGCGTACGATGGAAATAGTTCACTGATCGGTTGGTGCATCCATAAGGTTGTCTGGGACTGTGGGTGTCGGGGGCTGATGTGAGGTCACTCAGAATCCCGCTGGACCTCTGAGGCATCGGCTCGACAGATGGGACAGGTTCGGTTAGCCTAGAAGGAACAGAAAACAGGGAGATCAGGGTTAAACAGGTTAAATGTATACCTTACAGATAAAATACATACAAGGGATTGACCGATATGGTTCACGAGGGCCGAAACTGATTATTAGCATCAAGGAGACCATTAATCTTTTGACCATTCGAGGTAAAAATGGAGATCTTACTGTCATAATTTTTGATATAATGTAACTAATTACAATGTACTTAAGTACTGTACTTGAGTACAATTTTGAGGTGTTTACTTGAGTATTTCCATTTTCCACTTTATACTACCACTACACTACATTTATTTTGTTTTAGCTTTTTCAACTTTAGTACACTTATGTTACTTTGTGACATGTAACCAATCAGATAGTGTTGTGGGCGGGACACTGAGCGATACCACAGATTGGTGACAGAGAGAGAGAGAGAGGGTGCTGCGTCAGAACAAAAGTGGCATGAAGTTCTGATTTATTTAATCGTGAATCATTGAATAACTGGAAAAATGCTGAGTATCAGCCGGGATAATCAGTCGAACCCTCATACATACAGGACAAGCATTTCAAAAGCAAGGTGATCAAAGGTCGTTCTGGTTGAGTTTAAAACAACTTGTGGCCAAATCCAAATAAAATAAATGTATCGTTCTTAAATTTCAATAATTAGGAGTTATTCAAGGGATCAAAGAAAATCTGCACAAATCTCGTAAAATTTGAAAACCACATTTCAGACTGATGATCAACAGCTAGCTAATATGTAGCTATATCAATACCAATCCAACAGCAATCTGGAGTGGAGATGAACGACAAAGAGTCCAAAACAGAGGAAGCCTCTTTTGAATAATCAACAAATTGCCCTGTTAGCGGTCTTGCTAACTGTTAGTTAGCAAGCTGGTTAGTTAGCAAGCTTGGTAGCTCCATAAGACTATTCATACCTTCAATAACTGAATGAAATGGGGTAGTTAACTTCCCCACGCTGAGACAAGAACAAGCTCAGACAAGACAAGCACTAACATGTTCCATGAGTTACATTTTTTGTGTTGATGAATTTTGTTATTTTCTGCGAGTGTGACTGGAGGAAAAGGCTGACAAATTTGCATTCATCCAACAAGCTCACTCACCTTAAGCCACTTGTCGACACACTTGGTGTGGAACTCATGATTACACGGCAAGACCCTTAGGACCTGGCGAGACTCGAAGTCACACATACATACCACACACCTGTAAGACAAAGGAAGTTTGGTACCATTTAAAAACTGCATTTTGTACAAATGTATACCAACTCAAACCTACAGCCACCCATAAGACACAATTACACATTCATTTTTAAGGCAGAAAGGTACTCACAGTGTTTGCTCAGACTGATGGTTGTTGGGGTTGAACCTGTACGATGGAAGCTGTTCAATATCTGCTTTAGTTAGACCGCGGGGCTTGGCTTCTCCCAGACGTTCTGCCAGGTTCAATAGGGCCTGAAGGTTTTACACAAAAAGGCATCATTTAGAGGACAAAGTTCATAAAGGAAACGCACTTTGGCAACTGGATTTAATAGCACATATGTGTACGTGTCAACAAAAGAAGTCATGTGTTCATTTTCATGAATAAAAAATCTTTATATGTATCAAGCGATAACATTATTTTTCTGTTGAATGCTGTTAGTGCTACCTCATAGTTCTCCACTTCTCCGTCGTCCACATCAAGCTCTAGACTGATAGTGGGGGCCACATTCGGGGGCACAGGAAGCATGGAGCTGAAGGTGATTAGAGACAAGGTACACACATCTTAGGAGAGGTCTCTGAGGCATACTTAAATCTACTGCAGTTACATCTGTACAAAGTTCCAACATAAACTCGAAGTGAAAAAAACCTACAGGAAGTAAGGCAGGAAGCTGGGGTGGTAGGGGGACGGCGGTACAGCCTGCTGAGAGCGGTAACGCCGGCTTGTGAATCGGCGAGGCATAAAGTGGGGATAGGGCTGTAAGAGATGAGACAAAGAGAAAATGCATTTATTCCACCAAGAGTCACCGCATCATTTTTACATAATCATATGTTATAATCCAAGCAAATAATGATGACATGTAATGAATGAACTCACCACTGTAAAGAGCTCCTGCGACAGAGGGTCATGGTGGGAGAGGAACTGGAGTGGTGTGGAGGGTGGCAGGGTGGAGGGAGGCTGGTGGTGATGGTGGTGGTGATGGTGGGCATAGCTGAAGCCTCCACCTACTGACAGCTGTTCTCCCAGAAGCTCAACCTCATTTTCGATCCTCTGTAAGGGCTGGGAGGAAACGCACAAGGTTATCCAACGTGACAAATGCATGACAGGTGGTTACTGGTGGGACAGTAACTGGGCCAAAGATGTGTATGAGTGGGATACTTAAACCGAACTAGGACAGCAGAATATAATAGAGGTCTGTGTTTGATGGCTTCATTGTTCTTAGTTATTTAATGGTGCAATTACTGCTGAATGTTGCAGTTACTATGATGAAAATAAAATGCTATGTCTACATTGTGATGATGAATATCCAATGAGTTTTAAAACACAAGAAACAAGTTATGTTTAGGTTCAATGACTTAACAGGAGACACAATTACAGTTAATTCTACTCTGCTAGGACCATCAAATAATGTTAGAAATTAGTCAGTTAAAGGGTTATTCCGGTGTAAGTTTAATCCATGGTCTAACACACTGTGACACCGTGTAAGACCCCTCCCCCAGTGAGATCAAGTTTGCAGAGGTTCGCTAGTAGTTTTAGCAACTGCAGAAATGACCGCCATCAAAAAGCTACAATTAATGCTCAGAACAGCAAACTTCAGTAACAGTACAAATAGGGCGCCAGCACATAGTGCGAGGCATCGAACCTCCACTAGTTTAGCCGGATTGCTATTGTAAAGTGAACACAACTCACCACTCTCCTGCCGCAGCAGCCTGTTGTGGGGAAGTCCCTGCGAGTCGATTACTGAGTGCAGTTAGAAATGCTCAATTCCGTTCTTTTCCCTGTCCGCTCAGTTCACTTTACAATAGCAATCCGGCTAAGCTATCGGAGGTTCGATGCCTCGAACTATGTGCTGAGACCCTATTTGTACTGTTGCTGAAGTTTGGTGCTGCTCTGAGCATTATTTGTGGCTTTTTGATGCCGGTTTCTTGTTGGAGGAGTATACTGCAATGTATTGTTATTGTGCGGTCATTTCTGAGATTGCTAAAACTACGTAAACTAGCGGTCTGCAAACTTGATCTCTCGAGGGTGGGTCCTACTCTGTGTCACGGTGTGTTAAACCATGGATTAAACTTACTCCGGAATATCCCTTTAACAGTGATGCAACCTTTAAAACCAGGCAACACTGATTTGATCTCTTTCTTGTAATGTCTGGAGAGAATAAACAAATTAGTCGATGCCTTTTTTAATTATTTTTATGTGCAGAAATCAGAGCAGATGTACCAAACTGAACTCTAAACTAGGTTGCATGACATGATGTAACAGTTTTTGTTTTACAAGAAATCACATGTTTGGTGTGAGTTTCCCATTTGGACATAAAGTAAACTGACTGCAACTGTCAATTCTGGGTAGAAGACACCCCTCTCTTATCTGACAAGACAGAGAGAAATCAAAAGGTTTTTACTGACTCTCTGTTAAAGTTTATAAAACTACTAGTGTCAATCTGACCACAACTTCTCAGGCATTAATGGCTTCCTCTCAGCATACCATAATCCTTGCCATTATTTTTAGCACAGATCATTAATGAATTAAAAACATTAATCATTCACATACCGATCGTGGCTGTTGCGTCTGAAAGGGCAGGAACTGTCCTGGTGTCGGGAGGTGAGGCGGGTGGTGAGAGAGGTGAGGTGGATGGGGAAGCAGGAACTGAGGGTCACTGGACAGCAGCGAGGGAAAGGCGTAGGGCACTGGCAAATGCTGCATTGAACATGCCTGTAGCATCTGGAATAGGGAAATATGAGATATAAGATATAAGAGATGGAAAAGGAAACTTTAAAAAAGCATGTTCTCTCATCACATAGTGACTGCAATGTGCCAAGTCTGTCACAAGGCGGCAGCCAACACCTGGAAGATGAAAAAGCCCTGTGGGTCGTTGCTGCTTTCTACACACTCTTCTTTTGAGTACCTTACTTTTTCTATGGTTGAGCCATAGGTGAGGCTGTACAGCTCAAAAATGTACTTTTGTTATTAACAAACAAGCAAACACACTCTTACACACTGCACACTGCTGTGTCCTTCTTACCGGGTGGTAGTGTTGTCCAGTGCTAAAGACCACGCTGCAGGCAGGGACTTGTTGTTGTGAGGAACAGGTAGGGGGAAGATGCTGGCCGCTACACAAAGGCCCTGCAAGACCATGTGGAGGGACTGGGGTCACTGTGTAGGAGACTGGCACGCTGGCCTGCTGTAGCTGGGGAGAAAACACACCACAGTTAATATGCAACCTCACGCACACACACGCAGTGTCTCCTGGCTGTCTCGCACATAAATTATTTGCAGACTAACCTGTTCGTGCAAGTCCATGACCATGGCTCCCTGCTGCTGTTGCGTCACATGATGCTGTTGCTGATGATGATGGTGATGGTGGTGGTGGTGAGCAGCCGGGTGCAGCAGTCGTGGCGACAAGGTGGGGGGGTGGAAAGCCCTGGGCTCCTCCAAACCTGCTGCGCCACCACCGGCTGTGGGAGGCTGGCCGTAGGCGCTGGGTGTGTGTGTTGGGTACGTCTGGTGTGTGGAGGGATGTGGGTTGCGGTGGTAGTTTTCGTCCTGGAGCTCTGATGGTGATAGCCGAGGTGCGGGGCCCTGGGTGGAGGGGTGGTGATGGGGAGGGATATGACGGGCGGGTCTGGAGAGACGACCCCGCTGACGCCGCGCTGGTGGGCTAGAGGTGGGAAGAGAGGGGGAAGTTTTACATTTGGACGCTCAGTAAAATTGACAGTTCACCCGTAGACCGAAACACTTATTTTTTCCTCATACCTGTAGTGCCATTTATTCATCTAGATTGATTTGGTGAGAGTTGCTGAGTTTTAGAAATATACGATGTAGAGACCTCTGCCTTACGACGAGAATAGTGTAACTAGATCGCACTATGGTTGGGGTGCTCAAACAAATATATTTGAAAAACTCAACAAAAATGTACTCAAAATAAACCACAGAAACACCACGTGAAACTGCTCATAACATGGTCTGTTATCTAGAAGGAAATATATGGATAAATAGCACTCAGGGAAAGGGGAATCATTTAGATTTTGAGGAGTACTGTCCCTTTAATGAATCACAGCAGAACTAATTCATTGAAATCAAGAATCCCACGATACCTGCGTCTGTGCCGAGCAGGAGTGAGGCATCTCTCCTGGTGGTAGTGTGTGTGGGGGTGAGGCTGTCTCCGACTTGGGGGTCCTGACTCCCAGGGCCGGATGGGGGGAGATGGGGTGGACGGAGGGGGGGCGGATGAGGTTAGCTGTTCCAAAACAGACTGACTGGACAGCCTCTGGCGCTTTGGACTGGGGCTTTCCTCACTCTGCAGAGGGAAGGAGGGGTGGAAAATGGGGGAGGAAAAAGAGGAAAAAAAAAGAGAGGGTAAGAGAGAGGACGGGTATTGTGGTTAATGACCCATAGCACTCGGATCAAATCAATTTCACCATGCTTTGCAGTCCGGCACTCTGGCTTACAATCCATACTAATGCATAGACACTAGGTTCCTTTGTGACTCATGGCATTTCCTGTATGATCCAGTGCTTGTGTGTGTGCTTGCTTGTATGAATTGTGTGCATGTGTGTGAGCGCGCGCGTGTGTGTGAGCTTGTGTGTGTGAAAGAGAGCATATTACACCACTAGTGCTCTGAGGCCCTGAGGGTTCAAAGTTACTTCCTCTTGGAGTGAGGAAATGCAAGACAAGCACTCACAGGCCCATGTGCGAGTCATACGAACACACCCTCGACCGGAGAGCTTGGCAAATACTTTTGCTCAGAGACAAAATAAGTCATTGATACACACAAGAACAGTGACATAGCTGAACATATAGTCATCAAGGTTCGGACTGAGTAAGGAGTTATCATATATTAGACTCATGTGTGAGTCACTTCACTTACTGTCAAGCGGTGACTCTCACACTTGGCACTTGGTGAGGCAAGAACACACAAGCTCATGTGTCAGTTCTTAGTCATTCTGTCGTACACAGACCTACGCTGTACCCTGAACAACACACCGGTTCTTTAAGACGCCACAAACACACACACACATATTTCCTCATAGTTATCATCTCAACACTTTCTTTCCTCTACTTACTTGATCCCTGCTTCTACCTCCCCTCTTCGTGGGAGAGACACGTTGTTAAAGTGTGATAAAAATGACTCAGCGGCTGTGACTTTTAACACACGCACACACACACACACACACACACACTGACACACAC
>CAEMYA010000115.1:1545385-1592129 GCA_903131615.1 Diplodus sargus
CACACACACACACACACACACACACACACACACAGAGCTCAGCAACCTTGAGAGCAGTGTGATAGCTAACAGGAAACAGCTGGAGAGCAGGCTGCAGAAACACACACACACGGTTATGGAAACGCCTGCAGACATGCGCAAATTCACACATGGGCAGCTGCCACTGTTTGAGTTCTGCAGCCTATAAAGAACAATACCTTCTGAAGCTCTATAAAGCACACTCTGCTGTTCTAACTAACCTGAACACTATGTGTTTTGACTGTCGGGCCAAACGCACAATTCACTCATGGCTCTGTCACTCACTAGCACTGGATGTGACCTGAGCTGGAGCAGCTTATGGGAAAAACAAACAAAAACAATGACTTCATTTAGTCTTGACCGGAGTGCACTACATGACAGGAGCAGAGGGATGGAAAGAAGGAAGGGTCGATGAAATGAAAAGAGAAGTACAGAAAGAGTGTGTAAGCCTGGCGCAGATGAAAGAGAAGTGAAGCTCGGTGTAGCCTCAGGGTGCACCAGACCCTAAATGACAGAGCAAATTTAGGTCGTAGTGAGGGCTACACGCCACGATTTTGAGCGCATCTGTCTGTGTCCGCCTGTATTTCTTAATGAGCCGTGTAAATTACCGTGCCTGAGCAGTCGGCTGGTGCTCCAACCTCTTGAAAGCCATATAACATCTAAATTCATCCTTACCTGCCCTCTCTCACCAAAAAATTGTTCTCTTGTTCTTTCTGGAAGTGATGGCATAATTTATTTCCAGATTTTTACATGGAAATGCAAAATCGGTTGGAATGACCAAAAATATTCTATCAGACAAAGATATTTTTCTTCCTTAATCATACTTTGTTCTGCTTAAAAGGAGACACTGCGGATGAATAAGGTAAAATAAAACATTACTAAATAAATTTCACCATGAAACTTCCCAGTTGATTACTAACATGAGGATTATTTTTTGTTTTGCAAGTTTGATGATATTCTATGTTTAAATATGCAATGAGGGTATCTAATCAAATATGCATTTGTTTGCGTACATTTGCTGAACATATATTTTAATTAAAATAAAAGACCTAAATGTGTGTTTTTGGATGTATTTTTCCCCCCACCACACACTGAAAGAAGACGTGTTACTGAAGCAAAATGCACAAAATCTTAAAAATGGAATTTTTTCCTTGAAATGACTACACGACATTTTATAAATGATCAAAGTAGTTGGCAATTAATGTTCTTTCCATGGACTAACTAGACAGACACATTTAGAGATTTCTACATATTCCTTGAATTCATCATCTTGTAAACACGACGATACACAAGTGAGTGAGTTATTTTATCAAAAGTGATTGAGACACAAGACATATTCTTATCCATGCCCATTTCTACACAGGATGGAGGGCATCAGCGATTCACCCCCACCCCCAAATCTCTCTGTTCCTCTCAATGACATCCCCCCTCTCTTTTCCAACCAGACACCCCAAAACCCTCTCTACCAGCGTAGCCTCGACACCAACACCCCTGGGACATCTCATGTGCCCATTTTCATATCTTAACCAGCCTCCTCCATCCCAAGCCTGACATATTCCCTCCTCCCATCCTCCTCAAAAACCACCTCCCATCCCCCCCTTTTCCTTCCATCAGATAAGCTGAACCCCTCTACAGTCCCCTCTTCCTCTTGCTCCCTCCCCCCTTTTTCCTCTGTACGTCCTGTTCGAGACCCCGGCCTGCAATCTGAGGGGACAAGACAAGAAGTTCTCAGACAGGGCACACACATGCACACATGGCATGCAAACACACACACTGTCTTAACACATGCAGACTATTGCCCATTAGTATGAAAGTTTGATGGGCCTGTCTGCCCGCGTTAGTGGGAGGGGAGCAGTGTCAGACAAAGGAGTGTGTGTGTGTGTGTGTGTGTGTGTGTGTGTGTGTGTGTGTGTGTGTGTGTGTGTGTGTGTGTGTGTGTGTCCTCAAGCAATATGCCTTAACGTGGCCTTGTGCTCTAATAGAGTGCTTGTTGTCCACACACACACCAAAGTCCGAGTCCAAACATGTTCCCACTAAAGCCAGAAAAGAAAAAAAAACATGCTGAAGTTTTCACACACACACACACACTAACTTCCCAGCTTGGCCCAGAAATATTGTGAACTGCTCTGTGGCTGATATTACAGCACATTCTGCAGTGCACACAGTGTAAGGACCACACACATACACACCCTCCATTCCCTTCACTGTGTCCACATTCACAGTGTGCACACTCACACACATATATACACACACCAGGCTGGGCAGACATCCTGAAGCACGAGTACGGACACACCCTTCCAAGTTCTATTTCACCATGTCCACATTTGGGATATGCATGCGTCCACTCTCTCACACACACACACTAACTGTGACAGGCAGCTGTTGTGGCTTCGCTGTCATTGCTGAGAAGCAAAATAAAGAGAGGTCTGCAGAGTGCATGCAAACACGCACACACCTAAGAAATACAACGGAGCCCAGGTCCCTTCTGGTGCATGCATGTGCACAAGGCGAAAATATGGTCATTCGCTTTTACAGATTCATTAATATTTGCAGACATGCTTCCGCTAACACTCAAACACTTCTCCCTCCCCCACTTATTTTCTTTCCATCAACAAGATTTCAAAGCCCATTTTGTTTCCTCTGCCACTGTTCCTCCCTTCCTCCCCCTCCCTCCCTAGCTCCTTCCCCTCCTTTCCCTTCTCTCGCTCCAACCAAGTCCCACAGCTGGAGGTGAAATCATTAGCAATACCCCCTCCCTGTTTTTGGCCTCCCCTCCCTTCCGTCTCACCCTCCAAGCTTTCTGCAACACCTTCCTCAGCATCCTGCCTCCCCTCTTCTCCTTCTTCCTTTTTTTCTGCTTCATCTGCTTGCTTTTTACACAGGCCTTTGCTTATGACGATGACTATCATTTAGTGAAGTACACTTGTACACTCTGTTGGGTTTTAAATTACGCTTATGCTGTATGAATTACTTAAGTGTTTGTACAATTCTGCCACCATTGATATGGTAGGACTGCTGAAAATTCGAAGTCATACCATGTTGAAAATATACAAGATGTTATTTTTTCCCCCTTATAGATTAAAGTTTAAAGAAAGACTAAGCACCTCAATTAAAAAGGGAGTTGCAGAATGTTTGATTCAGTCATCAGCTGATTAATTAAAAGTTTCAACAAGTGACCACCAGCTGATGACTTCCAATCACGTTCAGTTCTTCCACTATCATTTTATTCAAATGAAAAAAGCAAAACAAAAACACCTGGAGCAGTGTAAGCACAACTGCCCATAAGGACTGTGCTTAAATGACAAACAAGCACACTTTGCATTTCTCCATCCTTAGGGGGCTTACTTGCCACATACATATGCTGCTGAAGGCACTATAAACTTGTATAATGTGCATAACGTATACAGCGTCAACGTACTTCAGCATTTGTGAAACATTAAGCATAGTTGCGAAATTGCAAACAGTGCTGTTTATAGAGTTTCTCAAAGTGGTACTACTGTTTAAGTGTGTGCAAACAAACACGATTAACAGCCTGAGAGTGTGTGGTGAAGTGAACAATATCAAGTGTTTCTCTGAGCTAAAGCTAAATACCTCAAGTTCCAGCACTAAAAAAGCTGTCATTTTAAGGTTTATGATTAAGTTATTTCAGCCATGATGCCCAGTTATTTGTTTTACTATCACTTTTTTATTTCAAAATCATTATTATTGTGACTGTGGATGTCTACATTACATCTAGTCATCAAACTCATGGATTACTAGAGTGACCATGACCATGGCAGCACCACAACCAAAAAACTAGTCATATTTACTGGTGACAACACTCCCACCTCCTGTTCTTAGACACCTAGGCGTACACTGGGGGAGACATTCTATGCCTCAATCCTTCAGACAGCGTCAGCTTAGAGAAGATATCATCCAATTCTGAGTCACATGATCTCAATCAGCGCAAGTGTGCAACTTCAAAAAATACCCAGACTTCATGTTAATATGAACCACCACAGTAAGCTAAAAAGGTACATGGCTTACCTTATCACTCTCCTCTCCGTATGTGAGGTCTGGGTGGCAGTGGTAGGACCCGCCAGAGGCTCCTACACAGAGAAGAGCAGAATACAAGGTCACACAGTGAGACAACATATGCCTAAATCTGTAAAGCCAGGTGTTTCTTACACACAACTCACATTCATATTAAAGGTTTCCTTGGGATCGCACATGCTCCAACATGTTATTACTGCATCACATATTAAAATACAATGTTTAGTTACAGTATGTCTCTAAATCAAACAGAGCAACAGCCCTTTTCAGAAATGCCTAAACATGCTACGGCAGCATCGAGCACTTAATTTCATTATACATTAATCTGCTGCTATTTTAACGATAAATATTTCTTTAAAATGTCAAAACATTGTGACAAATGTTCATCAGATTCCCAGAGTAAATAGTGACACCTTCAAGTTCTCTCTGTTGTCCAATCAACAATTCAACTGAAATGTTTGCTTGAAAACGACAGAAATGATAAATCAATAGCAACTAAGCTAATTTTGTTAGCTGACTAAACGGCTACCCATTGTACCCTTAATTGAGGTATTAATAAGAGTCACTTTTAATGCGTTTTCAGTTCAGTAATATTTACAAAACAATATTGATACTAGGTAGAGGGAAAGAGGCCCAGTTTTTTCTTTAAATGTGAGTCCATTTGCACCACTGAGCATTGACTGTTTTCCTTACAAACAAACAGACCCTGACAGGCTGGATACCACATTGTTGTGTATTATTTTACAATACAATATAGAAAACATGTTCGTAATACCATCTGTTGAAACTGATAGCACCATTACACCCAGGCATTGTAGGGAGACCCCTGTTTATCTCGAAACAGTATATTTAATCCTGTTGTTGTTATTGTTCTCGGGTTTAATGGACAACAGCAAAAAAACAATGACAACATGTTTGTGAGATGGGTTGCTGACCATGTGTCCAGCACAAAAGTGACTGAAACCCATATGGTAGGCTCTTGTCTCAGATCAGAGGCGATGGATGTAGGTACACACACACACACACACACACACACACACACACACACACACACACACACACACACACACACACACACACACACACACACACACACACACACACACACACACACACACACACACACACACGCAAAATAAACACAGTAATCCTGGATTAGAGAAGCTTTCTGATGATACCGCTGCTTGCATCACGGCTTAGACTTTTACTCTTTTGTTTTTCCACAATCCCTTCATCTTTTTATTGTCTTTTCTTTATATTCTGGCTTTTGTTTTGCCTTTTTTCCAGGGACACATCCTGAGCTGGGGACGTCGTCACCACAGATGGTGGCAGTGGTATACACACCAAGGGTAAAGCACTCCCAAGGGCACTCCAGACAAGGCTACCTTCACGATAGAGGCAAAGAAAGTTAATGTAGAAGGAAAAGATGCAAAAAAGCCTTTTAAAAAGCACATTTTTCACCTCTCGGCTGTTTGTTTGTGGGATTTTTCCTGCTCACAGCCTTCCTCTTTGAAGAAAAGCTGTGATTGACAACAAAGAAGAGAAGGGGGGAGAGAAAGAGAAAGAAGAGGCAGACAGAGTGATGTTTTCACTACTGAGTTCCTCATTCCTTAAAAAAAGCATCTCCTCTCATACTCAAATCCCCAGAGCAGGCAAAATAAATGATTTGAAAAAGGTTGAGGTGAGTAAAGCTTACATTAGTGTAGTGAAACCCAGTTAAAAGGTTATTTTCACCAAGATGATTTTGGGACGTAGCACTGCTGAAGCATTCACGGGACTCGCCGGCTGCATAGCGCTCTTCTGTACGACACTCATTCAGTGATCACAATAGGCAAAAATCCAGCTCCCTCCCTGAATATGGTCTCACTTGCACATTGTCAAAGTCTGGTAAATTGAGTCAGAGACGAGTCATTCAGTTGCACTCACTCTATAGAGCACAATGCAGAAGCTACAGAACAGGTTTAAAATGTTTCGGTGACATCATGTACCCTGTTGGCCTAACAGACTGCACACAGCTCAATACACATAGTTCAGTTACTTCACTTATGGCCTCGGGGAAGTTGAATAGTAGGATTGCAGTGTGAATTTAAATGCCTCTGACTTCTTTTTTTTTATTCAAATAAGATCTACAAATGTGCCATTTAATGAATACTTAAAGATTGTATCATGTATCATGCATGTGCTCGTTTGTGATACATCCACTGTATTTAAGTTGCCACTACACGGCTGAGGCAGGCAATGTTGAGATTTTTATGTCTTATTATTCCTTTCCGTTTGTGTAGTCTTTTTCTTGAGTTAATAGAAAAAGTCAAAGCTGGACCTTGAGACAGCAGCACAGCTCAAGAAGAAGAATGGACTCAGAACAGCACATCATTGAGTCTTGATGACAAGAATCAGAGAAGGACTGTCTGTATGAATACACTGCAACCAGTAGCTCAGTACAGACCACACAATGTCTCACTCACTTACACATGAAGAGGGCTCACACACAGACACACACAATTTTGCAAAGTGAAATTTTATCTGATTCCTTAGCATGGTGGAGAAGAAAACAACCTTAGAAAGTATGGACATGACATGATTTAAGCATACTACCATGAAAGAATGCCAAGTTGCAATCTTCTATCCATAAAGTTGGGTTTGTATGGTATCTGCCATAGAGAGAGGGACGGACTGAGCAGGATGCAGTCACAGTAATGAAAGATAAGATAGTAACAGCAATGTGACATTTCTTTTGACAATTACAATAATCATGTACACATATACTCACACACCACACTTTAAATCACAGATGAAGGGCAACAGACCGCACAATGATGGAGATAATTATAATATGAATTTCCCTTTTTGAGTTATTAATCAGACAATATTAAATATATTGACCAAAAATACAAAAATACAGCATAGTTTGACAAAATTAACAAGTTCAAGCAAATAGAGAAAAAACTGAATTTCCTGTTGTGTGAGTTTAAATGTAAAACTGTGAAGCATGATACAAATGTATAAAGTCCACTATGTCAAAACCTTCAAGTAACAATCGGGAGAAGTGAGATTTTGCAGACCACATAAAACCATTCCTATTTTCACACCCAACCACACCTTACCAATGCTTGCAGAAAATTACCATCTACTTCAGGTGTTTGTTTTGGCAAGTTACAGAAAATTGTAGATGTACAAGTGCACAATTCCCGTTGTTGCATCTAAAGCGCACCAAAGCCTTCAGAAGAGAAGAGGATATCTTGGAAACAGAGTGAAAGTCGAGGGCGGCACAGCCGTGATGGGAGGTGAGGATGAAGAGGGAGCATGAAGGAGAGAAACGACCGGGGCGAGAATGTGGGGGGACAGGACGAAGGCAAAGTGGTGGTACAGAAGAGGAGGGTAAGGTTGGAAACGCACATGAAAGGGAGAGAGCACTGAGGAGGAAAGGGAGATGGGAGGAGATAAAGAGTGGAGGAAAAGACGACTGGAGGGGGGAGAGAGCAGCGGAGGGTGAGAGAGCAGTCAGAGAGGGAGAGAGAGAGAGAAAGAGAGCGCTAGCGGGGTGGGGGTTGTGGCTTCCCCTCTTGACTGCTATTGATTTTCTGTAAGCCTCAGAGTGCATCAGCTATTTCTATCCATTTCCTCCACCTCTTCCTCCCCTTCTCATCCCCCCACCCTCTGCACTCAGCTCAGACACCCTCCTCACACATCCACCTCCTCCTCCTCACACTCTCCATCACTTCATCACCATCCCTCCCCGCCACCGATCTATTTCCCTATCTGCCGGCCTGTCTCTCTCCCATATATTCCTGCTGCTTTATCTCGCAGCATCCACATTTCCTTGCTTTCCCTATCACACCATCTCTGTCCGTGATCTCCATCACCCTCTCTCTCGCAGTCTTTCTCTATTAAACTCTCTCTTCATTTCTCGAGTCCAAACAGAAAGTGGGTGAGTAGAAAGGGTGTTTGATAGATAAGGCGACGGATAAGTGACAGGCCCACTTTAAAAAAACAACAGCAATAAACAGGGAAAATGGACAGAAATCCTGTTGACAGTTGCAGAACTTGTTCTGATTTACATAAAATATATACGAAGTAGAGACAATTTCAGCCAAGCATATGTATAAGACAATTACATGCACGTATACAATAAGCACCTCTCACATCACCCCGCCTCCTAAACACATGTCACGGCACACTTCACACCCTCGCGCAAAGCAGCGTCGAGTAGCAAGCTGGCATACAGGCTTAAAATAGGCGGGCATGTAACGCCTGCCCAGCCATTACCTGCCTAACACCCCTTCACACGGGCCTGATGACATGCGTGTGTGTACACACGTATAGAAATGGGAATGATTCTACCTCTCTCTCCCACTTCATGGTCCTGCTCCATCTATTCATTGTTCTTTCCTTCCTCATTATCTTTCTCATTATCTTCCTTTCTGTTCTGTTACTGCCGCAGCCCTTGAGGTTGCTCCTCCATCCCGCACTTGTTCTCAAGTCTGAAAACTGCTTGTGCATCCCGCGCAGGTGTTCGCACTCAACATTCTTGATCACAAAGTTATTTTGTCTGTTGGCGAGCAAATAGCTTTGGGCAAGATGAGAATGCACTAGGAACATAAAGAAGCCCAAACAGAACCTGTTTTCAAACTTAGAATGTATGTAAAAAAGACCAGAGTATGAATGAAATGCTATCGCATGTCGATCCTTGACCAACAAATCAGAGCTGGCTTGATACACACAGCATTGCAGTGCACATTGCATGTGCAACTGAAATTTCAAGGCGAGTCTGGTAACTTATTTAACCAGAGCATTTTTTGCATTTTTGACTGTTTTGATTTTGGTATGTGTGAAACTGTCTTTCAGTGCAAATACTGGTAGTCAAGTTCGCGTCATTATAGGATCAGTTAATGTGATTCAGATTATCAACCTTCTCAGGTTAATCATCAGACATCACAAATAGCATGGAAACCAGTCATGACCAAGAATGCAGCTTGTACAAGTTTGATGTCAAAAACTGCCATTTCCAGTGCACATTCACCAAGAACACACTTTTCTGTGTAATAAGAGGATTCTTGTTTTTAGCAGGTACATTATCTAAATAAAAAGTACTTGAAAGTTCTTAGAATAGAAATTAATGTTTATAATACCTTAATGTAAATTAATGTATATGACCCTATTCATGCAGTGTTACAAAATGTGGTTCTGATGACTCATGAAGTCCATCATGGAAGATTTTAATGTCCTGTACAAATAAGAGAAATTGAAAACCATTGACGTTGAAAGCACAGACCAAGGTGTCGGTATCTGATGACCTAGGAATGAGATTTAAAAATCATCTATATATTTCCAGAATATCTAACTCCTTTAAACAACCCAAATTGTGCTTAGAGGGAACTATTTTAACCGGACATTGTGACAGGAAAGATCTATATACATCTATGTTCAACCTCAAAAGACTTTTCCAGGTAAAAAAAAACAAAATAACTAGACAACAGAGACCCTGGTGACAGTATGAGGGCTGTCTTTGGCAACTCCTATAATTAATTACATCTTGTGATCTAGTTATATTTTTGGTCACAAAACTGAGAAGTCGTGGAGCAAGAAACAGTTGCTAAATCTAACACATACTCTGCAGGCACACAGAGAGATATGTTAAAAAAAACAATCCTTCGAAAAAGTCTTTTTTATTGTGCTTATAGTATTCAATACACACTAGCAATTAGCCAATACCTGCCTGACTGAATTGTGATTCCCATACAGCCTCAATGCCAATACCAGCTCCACAATGCTCTACAGGTTGATATTTTAGTGAAATTACCCTTTAAACATGAGTTTTTATGACATCTACCTTTGCTCTCTTGCTTTCACTTCTGAGTGCAGTAAAGCTTCGACAGTGACGTCATTGTGTATGTTTGCATGTTTCTGACAGCTCTGTTCCTGCTCCCAGCCCACCCAGGCAGCCACTAAACATGGCATGCGCACATACAGAGCTCAGAGCCAACCACTCCTTCACACTCCTTACCGTTTCTCACTCCTCCTCCTGTCCTTACATTTCCCTCTCCTCCTTATCCCCCAATGAAAGACAGAAACCAGCGGAGAGAAGGAGTGTAAGGGGAGAGAAAGGAAGAGACAGATGACAGTCTTAATTCTCCTCCTCGATCATAAATCCCGACACTATCACCACAAACTGAGCCATTAACTCATTGAAACTACATTCAGAGGAGCTAAATGGAAAAAGCTAGTGAGACACATATTTGTTCAGTGCCTTTGGGGCAATGAATGCACAATTTATGGCCCCAAGATAAATGTCAGCATATAGAAAATAGGCAATTTTTGAATCACTATATCATTTATTCTGAATTGGAGATCCTTCCTTCAAGTTTTCATCTTTTTAAGTTCAATAAGAAAACATAGCATCATACAGCCATAAAGTGCAGTATCTAACAGGCAGGTGTCGCTTATTTTAGAAGTAGGAAATGTCATAGTGATGATAAAAGTGTCTGAAAAGGTTTGTCCACATAAATACATTTAAAAACAAGAAAACACCGGTGTTTCGCTAAAGTGATGCACACACTGACACTTTGGGTGAATCTATCTCATACCTGCATAGCAGACAATAACACCATTGTATACTATACAAAAAGCATATGATAAATTCATAGGCTGAGCAGTGTCAGTCTTTTAGTGCAACTACAACTCCAAGAACTAACACAATTTTACAATCAACAAACAAATAACATTACTCCACCAAAATTACAATATGAACAGAATATAATCATTAAGCATCAAATACTATGCTCAAGATGGTCTTTAAGATGCTGCATGTTTGTACAACGAAAACACTATCAAAACCTGTCATACAGACTTGTCATTCATAGAGGTATCTCAGTAAAACTTCTCAAAGCATTCTTGCCGCATGTTCTGCCTCGCTGCCAGTCTGTGTTGTGACTGTGTCCCAAACAATCCTTGTTTTTCCAAAACACCACAAACAAAGGCTGTTTTCATACAACTGTGAGTCTACAAAATGACCAAAACAAACTTATTTACTACATCACTCAACATGTATACAGGCTAACAGTGGGGTGCTTAGTCCATGTGTGCAGAGCCGATTGACTTTGCATAACTGTTACAACAGAGGCAGAAAGAGGACAACAAGAAGTGGGGAAAGGGAAGGACGCAGACAGGGGTTTTGTTGAAATGGCCAGCCAAAGCTGAAGATGATGAGAAACCATTGAGACATAGAATTGCTACAAGAGCTACTGGGGTTTAAAATCAGGGCAGCAGGATATTTTAAAAGGAAATGTTGCGATTGTTTTGCGATATGATTTAGGATTCATTGGAATGATTTCTTTGTGACAATTTCGTTTTTTCCTGAAAAAAACATCAAGATCATGACGATGTGACATTTGTTGTGGTCTGTACCAAACACATGTATTTTCTTAAATCTGGAGAACAAGAGTTGTACTTAATTTTAATGATGTTTTGTCACGCTGTTTACTTTAATTAAAATATTTAAACTTCTGCCATTTGGATTTTGCACTGGGCCCTATAGAAACGTTCAGTCCTAGTTCAATAACAAGTAATAAACCAAGAAACAGTAGAATTGTTGGTATCCTTGGCTCATCTTTAAGCTAAGATTTAAACTTCATGAGAGGGGTTAACGGCAGATACCTAAGGCATCGGTTTGACATATTAATATGAAGGCAATATGAAGTTCCAGTCAGTGAGGGTTAAAGCTGAAAACAACAATCCAGCTGCCAAAGGAATCATCTAAACTACACTGAATGGACTTTGTAACCACAGATTTGCACCCATGACACAACTAAACCACATCCGCTGGACATTCCCAGTTATACCAATGGGGACAGGAGGCTAACATGCAAACAGCAGAAGTAAACAACCACTCCCTCTTTCACTCCCTTCTCTTTAAATCACTCAACATTCATTCATGGCCTCTCACACATACCTGTCCCTACACTCACAAACTGCCTCAGATCAACTCTCTGCCACTCTGCTGTTCCTCAAATCAGCTCCCGGCCAATCATTCTCATCTTCATCTTCATCCAGTCGGCGTATCCACGCCTTCTCCCAACTGCTGTCTGTGAAGCGTGCTTCCTCTCTGTGCTTTGCTTGCAATAATACTCATGTGTTCTGTTCTCGAAACTTGGTCACATCCTCTTGTTGCCATTTCTCCTGCCCTTCGGTCTAATCATCTCTCCCTTTCCTTCCTCAACCTCCCTCTGCACCTGACCTTCCTAAACCTTGTGTACTGCACTTCCACCCTCAATCAACTCTTGTAACTCCCTAATCCATCCCACGACTTCTTTTATAACTGACTCTCTTCTTCCAGTTCATTGTTTGCACTCCTTACGCCCTCCCTCCTCTATAGTCCTATTCTGAATGTACTTTAGTGACATTTTGCATTCTCTCTCCCAGTCTGTCCTAGTAATACATCTTTTTTTCAAACCAGATTAGAGCCCATTCCTTGGATTTAAAGCTAATTTGAAGTCACTGCCCTCTACCCCCAGGATCTTCTCTTGCTGACCAAAGTGACTGCTTTGTTGTTTATTTGGAGTGACGGAGTAGAAGGGAACCCCTGCTACTTGGTCAATCCAAGTGAAAGAGTTTCTCTCCAAACCGGAGGGGGTTGCCTGGGCGACAAGACAAAGGAGAGTAAAAAAAAACGCTGAGTGCATGTTTCCACTTCTGTTGCAGACAGAAGGATGGAGAGGATAGGAGTGGAGTGGAGGGGTAAAGGTAGAGTGGCAGGAGCGTCTGCCCCTCTGCTGCTTTGGGCAGTCCATTAAAACGATCCCTCCATTAGACACATGTGGGGGAGGAGGCCAGAGAAAATGGACCGGAGGGGTACAGAAAGGGTTGACTGATCCAAAGGGGAGGGGGAAATGCATGTGACTAAAAGAGGACAGGCTGCGACAGAGGTGGGTCAGGACCAGGGTAGGATATCAACTGTCACAGAGGATGTTTTTATCCACTCGGACCAATTTGGCAGCGGTTTTAAGTGTTTGGTGCGCACTTTTGCTGAAGTACTTTTGCATTTCTGTCTCAATTTCAGCGGACTTGGGCTCTCATGGGGCTTTTTACCTCACAACCCATGTTGGTTTTAGAGCTGCAACGATTAGGCTAATTGATTAGGTGTCATCTATTAAATTAATCGACTACCATTTTCAACAAATCATTCAAAGATGTCCTCTTAGGCTTAGGGAACACTCAACATTTCTCACCATTTTCTGAGAGCAAACTAATCGATTAATTGATAATGAAATAATCATTAGTTGCAGCCCTAGTTAATTTCCTAATATGGTAAGCAAAGTTATGTGAACTGTACACGGGATAGGATGTCAGAAAGAGGAGCAAGAGAAAAGTATGCACTTCAAACTGTATAAAAACAATCATGAAAGAACAAGCCACAAAAGGGGAGGTAGAATAGACTACAAGCAGAAGAGAGAGAGGGAAGGATTGAAGAGTAGAGGATATCATTAGCTTTGATGCCGAACGCAGGTGACTAGCATGGGAAGAATGGACTAAGTATCTCTCTTGTCTCTCTCACTCTCTCCCAACAAGCAGGACCCATTCTGAGAGTGGGAAGGGGGCCTAATCAAAGGTGTGTAGTGTTGGGGAAGGTCCAGCTAACCAGCTGCTTCACTTGTGAATAAGTATATTCAAGTATAAACTAGCCCTAGGGCTTCCTCTGGCAAAATTAACAAAGTAAATAGCACTCAAAAATAAAACAAATGGTGCAATATTTTTTTTCAATTTCAACATAAAGGCACTGTTATACTTTTGAAATGCTTCACGGGTACTAAAAGAGGCATAACCTTTGTAGCTTTAGCATGTTTGCCAAAGCCAGGCTTTACATTTCTGCTATTTAAAGTAGAAGTACAAAAGGTGTACACGCTTACACACACCTGTATTCTTTATGGTTCTTTTGTGTGCAAAGCATTTCAGCCAACTGAAATTAATCTAGATAATGAGTGAGTGTCTCTAGAATTTCTAGCCAGTGCCTCCCCCTCCAGATCGAAATCCATTTGGATGGAAATACAATACAGTCATTCTATCCATTGATTTGTACTATCCTGCATGTCATACCCAAGCTGCTATGACACAGTATAGGTCAAAGGTCACAGAAGACCAATGAACTCTGATGATGACTAGTTTACAGTCTGTGACATGGCCCACTGATCTGTATTTTTTTTGTTGTCTCGGTTTTTCCCAATCTCTCAAAAACACAGAGCTCAACTGCCTCTAACCAAGTAATCTTAAACAAAGCTAGAAAGATAAAACACACACACCATAAGGTATGGGCCTTTGTTTGTTTATGTGTGCTCAGCTGTTTTGTTTTTCACTCTTTCTCTCCCAGACAGGTAATTCCAGTCTCCATACACAGTCACAGTCTCAGGGGCACATGTATGCAGACACTTCTTGTTTAAAAGGTGTCAGTTGAGACAAAGACTTTAGGTGCTTTTGAATGTTGCTTTTTGCTTTTATACAGATTCAATTCATTCCACTGTGTAGCTGAATTGTATAGTTGAAAGATAAGTTGCCCAATGAGAGACTGAGACTGGTCTGTTGTATATTTTGAGTGCATGTTAAGTTATCCTTACATGTAGAAGAACCAGTATGAACAGTCAGATGTAGGCAGATTAAATCATTCATGGGAAGGTTTGGATAAGCAACTATAAACATTCCTCTATCATTTAGCCCTATTTATTTTGAGGGGCAATAATTCTAATATATGCCTTGATATTAAAAATATAATCTGTCTTATGATTCGTAAAAAAAACTTTATTTTTTTAAATTACCACTTTGATAATATTACCCAAAACGCCACAGGAGACAACTACTGACCAAGCATGATCCTAACCTGAGAAGCCTGTTAGGTGTGCTGAAAGAAAAGCTTTCCCACAGCCTTGCTGAATGTGAAACTCTAGCTGTGCTGTTTCCATGTTGTGTGGTTCACTGCACTGCATTCGCTGTGCGAGAGTGCCCTCGCATGTATTCTACACCCAGCACCAGTCCATGAATACTCTTGCTAAGTTTTGCTTTGCACTGCAGTGAAGCACAAATATAAAAGCATGGCTCATCCAGAGAGTTACAAGAAGAGCAACCCGCAGTTATCTGAAACAGACTATAGCCATTCTAGCTCCTGGTGTGTTACTGTAGAGATCATGACTGTCTTCTTTCATAGAGCGTGACACATCCTAGTTTGACATTTTCCTGGTTGTGTTAACAAAAGTACAACAGCAGGTGACTATGTACAGTACTGTGATTTTTGCCCATATATGTGAAAACAAACCTGCAATCTTGAACAGTTAGTGCCACCTATCCACCGAACTTTACAAGGCCGTACATAAGAATTATTCAAATATATGAGTTTGGCCTGATGTCTCTTATTTCTTGTACACAGCTTCGCATTTGCAGCTCATAAAGCCAAGGCTATTAGCCATCGTTTTTACCCCAGGTACCTCCAAGAAAGTATTTGAAAAATAATATATCATGCCTAGTTTAGACAAAGATCAGCCTGTACACAGTGTTAGGCTTGTTACCTAGCTACATCAATATTTGTGTAGTTGACTAAAAGTGGACATGCCACAGTGCCTTAAGAAACATAGTCTGGGTAACTAACTATGCACAGCAGTTCACAAGCTTGAGGCGACCCCAGTCCACACCACAGGCTGCTGTTGTTCATTTACCTACTATGTGTGCTAACTGTGCACCACATCCACACTGCAGCTCTGTGGCAAGCACATAAAACTCCCCATCTAATTAGAATACAACAAATGTGTTCACACATGCACAGACACTTTTGTTATGCCAACCCCAGGACATCCCCCTCCTTCTCTCTATTTGCCTGTTAAAACCTCCCATCAGTATCAAACACGTCGACTTCTATCACTTCAGCTCGCATGCAACGTGCTTTCGCACAGAAGTCTAATAAAACGTGTGATTCCTCTGCCTCTTTTGGTCGAGGGTACACTACACATGCACAATCGGTGACAATGACAACTGGGGACGTTTACCTGCCGCCGGGATGCGGTGCGCTCCGGGAGCGGCTGACAGCCTCTGAATGCCGGGAGAGGCGTTACTTCCCGGGGCTCGCGGCTGGTTCTCCGAGTGGATGCTGTGAGTTCCAAGTGGTGCGCAACCGGCGCCGTGCTGCTGCTGTGGATGTAGTTGCTGCTGCTGATGGTGGTGGTGGAGGTGGTGGTGGTGATGGTTAGATCCCATGACTCCGCTGCCGGTAATTCCGTTGCCATTCCCACCACCGTACTGCTGGTAATATCCAGACCGAGAACGCGATCGAGTCCTTGGGGGCTCCATGGCCATTTGGTGGGGGTGAAGGGGGTGGAAGAGAAAAGAGGAGGACGCGGCTGGGGACTGCGGCGGAGAGCCGTTGATGGATCCGGGCTGTAAAAAGCCCCTAGCGCCGCTCTGGCTGTAACTATAGCCCCCGAGTCCTCTGCCCCCCTCCGCGCCCCCGTACTCTGTTCGCTCCGCCGACTCCGCCGCCCCCGCCTCGTCGAATAAATCAGCCCCTTTAGGGACAGGCTCCGGGGTGGAGGGCAGCCGGGGGCAAACTCTAGGCTCCTGAGTCGTTGGCTGTCCAGCGGCTGCGATTGGCATTTCCTTTCGGGGGATTTCCTCCGTTTCTTTTCTTTTTTTTTTCTGTCCTTTTTTCTCTCGTTTCCTCTCACAGAAGAAGCTTTCAGTCACTGTTTAAAAATACAAAGTTGGAGAGTGGTTACGAGTTAAACTAAGATGCGGGGCACCATATGTTCAGACTGTTTACACATACACACTTAATGTTGACCACCGCCGCTTATTTTGACAAGCATGCGTGTGCGTTGTAACTACTTCCCTTAAGTTTGTCTAAGTAACGTTACTAAATACAACGTGATTCCCCAAACTGGTTCGACAACTAAAACAGCCTTTTCCACCCGAGATATCGTCGCTATCTCGTGATTTCAAGGAAACACGACTGTGGCCAGGGGTCGGCAGCTTCGATTAAAACGCAAAGAAGCTACTTTCACAGGACGGCAACGTTAAAATCTCACGACTCGCCGGCAATGTTTAGTTCACAACAACCGAGCAACCGAGTACGGCAAAGGCTCGCTAGCTCACGAGAGGCTAACGCTGGGGGGGACATGCTAACGTTCGTACGCATAGCATACTCTGGCAAAACCGTTGTTACGCTCATTCTAATCGCACAACAACCGTGGTATCGTCCCCTCCCGCTTTTTCTCAAACACATTTATCCCCGCACTGAGTTTAAGACAACTTTGACCACTTTAACGACCATTTAAACTTGTTTAGCCAGTCTGCGTAACGCCGTTCGCTAGCTTGGCAAACCATACCAACCCCTCCTCCTCCACCGACCAACACAGAGAAAAATCCCGTAGCTAGCCACCCACGCCTCGAATACCTTTAAATTGCTTGGTTATTCGTAACAAAACAAAAACCATCTCTAAAAAAACTTGTCCGGTGTGATATCGTTGAGTACGGGTGAGCCGGCAATGTTTTCCTAACTGGAAAAAGGGCAAACACGAAAGCGCACAGAGAAAGATAAAAAGTGGTCAACCTAAAATTACAAAGAAAGAACCACGGCTAAAATTAACACGATCTTACGGAATGAACCCGCCTCTGAGTCTACCGCTGAAACCCGGTCTAATTTCCCTGCCCTGAGTAGTTTTTTTTACAACAACTTACCTTCAATGTGCTCTCCTCGACTGTACTCCTGACTCGGATCTGTCGATAATATGGTGAGCCCTGCCTGTGAGTGTATGTGGATGTGTGTGTATGCGCCCAGTGTTCGCTTGGTGTCAGCGTGAAATGTGACAGACCGTCAACGCTCAAGTCGGATTTCACCAGGCCTGCCCAATCGATACCGGAAGACAGGAAGCGTCTGTAGTTGTATTTAGCGCACGCCTCCCCCACATACCAGCAGACAACAAAAGAACGCGAAATAAAAACTACATGTGTTCAAAAATGGTCAGTTTCCGTTCGCTTTGCTTTAGAAACACGAGTTTGCCGGTAATACGAACGTGTTTGGGATCGGTACTCGATTATGCCTCCTGTTAAATCAGAAGCTGTGGATAGCAGAGAGGCAGGCTAAAGGGGGCTTTAAATTATTTATTTACAAATACCAAGCCTTACCATTGCAGCTGTTTCCTCTGAAGCAGTAAGTTCTTTTTAAAAAAGAAGTGTTCGCTGTGGGTGTGTGTGTGTGTGCGCGCGCGCGCGTGTGCGTGTGTATGTTAAAGTTGCATACCAGTTTGCAGTGGGCTGAAAAAAAAATGACAGAGAAAAAGAGTGACGAACATAGAAAAAAAGAGGTTTATTCAGCCCACGTCTGAAATAAATATACCTAATTCAGTCCTCTTCAGCACTGCCTGTGTGACCTGAACCACGTTTCTAACAGACATAACAGGTTTTGTGCATGTGCCTTTATCCCTACACAGACCAGTTATGTTCCATGTGTACTTGGTATAGTGCGGCGCATTATATGCGTAGTATATGTTAGTTGGTGTATATAGAAAGGGCTTAAGACTTTTCTGTGTTAACATTGAAGGACCTTTTGTATCAAAGGTCAAGGATATGGTCTGCATATAACATATCTGACATAAATAGGCGTAAATAATATCATATGCAAGTGGGTGTGGGGTGTGATGGATGGCATGTGAGGGGAAACATGTATGTGATCTCTGTCTGTCTGTCTGTCTGTCTTCACTCTGTCTCTCTCTCACACACACACACAAACACGCACCTAAACCCATCACAGTCCATCTCACCTCCTATACCCTATTCCCTTGGTCTTGTTCTCTCATTTCACACACACTCAACCCAACCCATCAGCACCACTCCTAATACACACATACACCCAACACACACACATTCTCTCCTCATTACACTCCCTTTCCCTACTTTGATGATATGCAAATATCCTTCCCACCCTCCCACCCTCCCCCCCCACCTCCCTCCTCCCTCTCTCCCGCAAGCAGCAAGCCTCCACTCACACACACACATCACACACTCGCACACAGGCTAATGCGCTGTGGCAGCGTCCACAGACAGGCGGGGAGGATCAATTTTTCACCCAGTGTGCTACCGATATTCATAAGATAAGGCCACAGAAGAGAGAGGGAGGGAGGGAGGACAGAGGAAGGTGGAGGGAGGAAGGGGAGCGGCAGGGATGGGGATAAGGAAAATGGCGAGTGGGTGTAATAATGAAGGGGAGGGAGATTGGAGACAGGGTGTCCAGGAAAAAAAAGGGGGGTGAGTGGGAAGCAGAGTGAGAGGAAAAGGGGGAAGGAGTCCAGGGAGTAGTTAGCTAGTAGGGAGGGTGAGCACGGGTGAGAAAGTAGAGAGGGTGGGGAAGTCTCGGGGGTGTGTGGGAGGGTGGAGGCAGGATGAGTAAGTGGGTTAGGGGGGTGGTAGGAAAAGGGGGATGGGGTGTAGAGTGGGCTCTGGGGGATGGGGTTGGGAATGGATGGGGTGGTAAGGGAAAACGAGGGATGGTGTGTATGTGTGTGTGTGTGTGGAGGGGGGGGTTATTTTGCTGACGTGCTCTCTTATTGGCTTGTTCAAATGCTGGGGGAGGGGCAGCCACAAAACCATACTCTCACCAGCTGTAGGGAAGAGCAAAGAAACAAAGAGAGAGAGGGAGAGAGAGGAGGGAGGGGGGGCCAAATATGTGTTTTAATGTTGATATCCTGGTCTAATTAGATTCCTGTCTAAGTGGCGGAATGAATGGTGCTGATCAGATAGAGATGGGCGTAGTGGAAGAGGGAGCGGGCTTTGTTTGAGTTGCAGAAATTCTGGTTTTTAGTGCACACAAGGGGTTCTTGATCTATAATTCAATTTCACTTGAGAGACAGAGAGGAGCAAATTGCCAACACTGTCTCTCATGGATACATTCAAACTCACATTTGTTCGCATTGTCTAGAGAAAGACTGAGCGTCTTCTGAGGAGCAGCTGAAGCACCATTGCTTCAATACCTCCAGCGTTACCTAATCATTATGCAATGTGTTTGTGGAGGTTATATGTGACAATAAGGGTATTTAAGCTGTGTGTGGAATTCGTAGGCCAAATACAAAGTTCACTGCAAAAAAGAAACATATGGCCGTACGCAGTATGGCATCTGCCTCGTCCATACGTATGAGTGCAAAAATATTTAATTTTCCTCCAAATATGTCCGTAAAAGGAAAAGAGGATCGAATAGAAAGCATGAACAGCACAGAAAAAGAAATACCATTCCAGCACACACAAGGAGGCAGATTGAGAGCCATGTGTTTGTGGAGCCCAGCTGAACCCCGCCTGCTAAACCAGTCCGCTGGCTGTGACAGACTGACAGGCAGGGAAATAGAGAGGGTGGTGTGTATGTGTGTGTGTGTGTGTGTGTGTGTGTGTGTGTTTGAAGAGAACAGGAGAAAAAGGGACGTGAAATTGAGACAAAGAGGCAGATTGACCAATGCAGACGGACAAAAAAGAATGAAACAGACGGCGAGGAGACAGATCGGAGACACACAGCGACATAGAGAAACATACAAAGAGAAAGAGAGAGGGACGCATACTGTAGTCATACATGGGGAATGAGAGAGCAGAGAGGAGAGGAAGCCAAGCTTTCTGTGGCTTAGCCAGACTGGAGCGGTGGGACTTGGCTGGCTGTGGACCCTTGGCTTCACTATTAAAGCCAGGGAGAAAAAAAAAAAATCACAGTCAAAAAATGAAAAGGGCAAAGAGCTATGCCAAGAATGCACAGGCAAGAAGCAACACATTAGGTTCTTTCCTTCTGCCTGCCTTTCTGTTTCCCCAAGCAGATCTAAACAATAGGTGGGACCAGCCTTGAGAACTGAGTGCTATACACTCAAAACCCTGCTGAGTGACTGAGGTCGACTCTGGAAGTTTGAAACGGTGTATAATGAGCACATTGCCCCCTTAACACGCGGCTTCACCCTTGTTTTATCATATAATACTTTGTATTCTGTTATCACTTCTGTTCCAACTCATCAATGTTAACACTGATATTTACACCTCCCGTGTTTTTTGGCCGCATCCCTCAATCAGATTTTTAGATTTTATACACATTTACACCAAACTCAGCCTGACATATTCAGCTCTCAAGGAGAAACGGTCCCTATTAAAAACACAGCATTGTGGGTTTGATCAATGATTTGTTGCATGGTGTGAGTTTGTGATGACTGGCCCACCAGCAGCCTCACAGTGCGTTACCAAAAAAGTGAAACATTGGACATCATTCGTCCCACTTAAGACAAATGTCCTCTGGTGTGTTGACAACCAAAGAACCAAGCTAGCAGCTCTGTGAGCCTGTAGGTTTGAGGTACCTTGATAGTATAAGCTGAATGCTAACATCTGCATGCTAGAATGCTGAGCACCAGTGTTAACTGTTTAGTAGGTTTAGTGTCGACCTTGGTCACCATGTTAGTTTAGCACGATAGCATGCTAACATGTGCTTATTAGCACTGAAAAGAGAGTAAAGGCCAATGGGAATGTCAGTATTTTTGCGGGTTATTTGGTCATAAATGAAGGAACTGCACGTACTGGAAACTCGACCAGGGCTAAATTCAGGAGAGTCTGCAGGAACACATACATGTCTGTGTGCCAAATTGCTTTGCTTTTCCATCTCGGAGATGTTGATATATTTCACAGAGTGAGTCGAAATTGTGACCTGCTGGTGGTAGATGAAAACTGCCAGATTTCAAAGCCGTTCGTCCAAGGGTTCTGGAGATAGTTCAGTCTGGACCAAAATGTTGGACCCGCCAATAGACTAGCAAGACTAAAGATGTAATAAAAATCTCAACTTGGCCTTCTCCGTGTTTAGCCAACTCGCTTTTGGTAAGCAGCTCTTGAAGTTAATACCATCACAACAACGAGTGAAAGCCACTAGTTTAGTTCTTGTTGCATGTGTTTTAGTAAGATTGGCATTGTATATCAGCCCTATGGAGAACTGAGAGCTGGAGTGGCATAAACACATGTGTAATTTATGCTACTGGCACACACACACACACACACACACACACACACACACACACAAACAAACAAAGAACATCCCTGTTTTTTTGGTTTCGGTACAGACTATACAAAACAACAAAATATCCCCTAATGCCATCTGACTGACCCAGCTACTCACAGCTACTAATCACGTAGTAATAGTCACTGTGCCATAATCATATCACTACATAGAGGCATGAGGGGACTTATAGGCTTTGCCAGATTAATAATGAAAAACAAGGACTTATTTTCTTGACTTTTCCAACCGCTCATACCCTAAGTAGAGGATTATAGCCTTTAGATCGGCTGACTCCAGAAAGGCCGTCACAGAGGGGGATATTTGTGGAAAACACACCCCCAGAAATGGCTCGCCACACCATGGTGCACAGCACACCAAAATACCCAACTGGCTGTGCCAAATGTGCACCAGAATGTCTTTGAAACAGTGAAGGGTGAGAGATTTTTTTTTTTTCTCCTTGGCTCAGTTTGGAATCCTTAAGCTGTTCGCCTTTCATTGACAGTCTAATGATTTAGAAAGAAGCAAGGAAAAGTAATTCTGAAAACTGATATTTTCACATTGGCAAATGAAACTATCAAAGGGAAAGCAAAAAAGTTTCTTCAAACAGGTACCACAAAGTAAATCACCATGTGGTCCTTTGGTTATCTTCATCTGTCAAACGTTTGAAACGCCGCTTGATTTGGTTTGCCATATGTCTTGTACTGTGAGGCTGATTGTGTGTATGCAGCTGAGATGTAACCCCAAAGCCATGTCATATTCTGGGCTCGGAGGAGAAAAGAGGATGCCAAGAACTGAAACGTGATGATGAGTGGGTGTGTGAGAGTGAGTGGGGAAAAAAACGAAGCCTTCCAAAGGCTCCTTTTGCTCTGTGTGTGTGTGTGTGCGTGTAATTTCATGTGTACGCACATGTGATCAAGAGTGCATTTATGTGTGGGAAGAAGGAATCCTTCCAGCCGTTTTCTTTCCTGAGCCTCTTCCTGTGTCCCCCCCGCACACAATTCTCAGAGCCGGCATCGGAGGGTTTGGCCTCGGCAAGATCCAACCCACCAGAGGAGACGGAGGAGCGGAGCCAGTGTTTCTCTCCCTCCTCCGAGCTCTGTCTGTTTCCACCGCTCTCTGAATGTTACTATAAATCCTGCTCTCACACACACACACACACACACACACACACACGTGCAGACATATTCCCACATCTCTCCATCCAGTGTGTGTCGGTGTATCTCATATGACTTGGCAGAAGTGAACCTTGCCTAGGTGTGTGCCAGTGCAGGAATGTGTGTTAAGAGTTTTGGCAGTTTTCTCAATGCAGCTTCACCAAAATATCCTCTGGGAAATGTGGTTTTAACGCCCCCTCTCTTGTCTCCTCTTGTTTCCTTTCTCTCTCCATTTCACAATTGCATTGCCTCTGTTTCTCCATGCTCCACTCCCCCTTTTCTTTTTAATTTCCTTTACATTTCCTCTGATTCAACCTGTGGAAATCCTCTTTGCTTCCCCTTCTCGCCATTTCCTTCTCACTCCAGTGATTCCAATCTCAGCTTTTTTGTTTTTTTGGTGCATATTCACTATCTGCTCTCTATTAAAATCATGACATCATCATTTGCATGTAGAACAATGTAAGCTGCGGATGCATATAGGCCTCAGATCCAGGATGTAACTCTCCCAGCGCTGTCCACACACAATGAATGCTGATGGAGAGACATGATAGGTTATCCTGTAGGGAAGGCTGGTCAGATGAAATAGCTACTTGGTATTCCATCCCTCTGCAAAGCGTGACACACAGGAGAGGGATGCTGGCAAATATGCAAATGACGAAATACTTCATATATTTCATAGCCCTCTGAAGTTCATCAGCAGCAGAAATGATACGCAGACGTTTTTGTGATGTGCGAGGGCTGACAAAATACAAGTTAAAACATCACAAATATTGCAGACAGGTATATATATATATATATATATATATATATATATATATATATATATATATATATATGTATGTATGTATGTATATATATGCATATATATATATATATATAGAGAGAGAGAGATTTTTTATTTTATTTTTTCTCAGTTGTAGAGAGTAACAAAGTACATTTACTCTATACTTTATACTTTTACTCCACTACATTTCAAAGGTAAAGGACATTTTGATCATACATATTTGTCATTGCAAACTTTGATTTAAAGTTCAAGTTCCAGAAATTCAGAAATTCACTCCTTTAACAGAAATACCACAATGATATATATATATATATATATATATATTTTTTACACTAGTCCTTATCCTTACTGAGTTTCTTAAACATGGATATTGCTACCAAATCATGTTGGTTTTCACTTGTTTTGAATCACTCTCAAGATTGTTTCTGACCCAATTGTCGTAAATTGTAAATTGTAAATTGTAAGTCGTAAATTTGAAACACATTTATCAAAGACGATTGATTTGGGTCTTGCTAAAATTCAGATAGTTTGTTAAAATTGAATCAAGCAGGTTATAAACAAGTAAAATAGAGTTTAAAAGTAATCCACAGATGTGGCATTTACTTCGGAATCATGATGGACAAGAAAAAAACCTTTTTTTCTCCTTTCTTGTCAAAACATGCTGCCTATGTTTCCCACAATGCAGCTCCCAGGCCCAGGGTTCGGTTTGGTTCAGTTTTCCCTCAAACAGAGATGAGCAGCAGGCTTTAGAGGTCTGGTATGCTTAGTTCTTTGTACGTAGTCGTCTTTAAACAACCCAAGACCTGTAAACACACTACGAAGTGCAAAATAAATGGAGTTCCCCTTTAATGTTTTGTAACAACCAACCAACATGAAATGATGCATAAAGGCTTATGCAGACAAGAGCAATTTTAATAACGAGCTATTTACCTTTAAATACTCTGAGGAAAATACTCATTAACTTTTTCTTGATTCAATTTTTCGGTTCCACATTTTTACTTTTTGAGGTTTTGTGACTTCATTAAACGATCCTAACACTTCTCCCGCCGCTGTTTTTTAAAGTCTGCTCTCATGCAGTTGTACGTCTCTTTCAGTCCTTCATGAGCAAGAAACAAGTTCTGCTGACGGCGATAGAGATCGAAGCACACAGACGTTTGCCTGTCCTCCGCGCCGACTTCAGCGGGCCCTGTTCAGCTCCGCGAAGTTCATCGGAGTTCATCTTCTTTGTCCCCGCTGAGCTGAGGCCGGCTACTGTCTCCATCCTTGTCTCGCTCATCTCTTCTCACCCCTGTCCCTCCCCAGGTCCACCTCCATCACCTACCCCGAGGGGATAACCGCCTCCACACACACACACACACACACACACACACACCTCCCCCAGTCTGTCCCTCAACCAACCCAACCTCACCCTGCCTCTCCCTCTGCTCTTTGGCTGCAGCCTCTTTATGTGATGTCATTGAGGAGAAGTACAGCCTTTTGGTGTGTGTGTGTCTGTGTGTCTGTGTGTGTGTGTGTGAGAGAGAGAGTATAAATGGGTGTATGGTGTGTGTCTGTGTGAGTCAGTGAGCGTGGGCGTGCATGTGTGTGAGTATGTGACAGGGAATAAGAGAGAGTGAGAGAGAGAGAGAGAGAGAGAGAGAGAGAGAGAGGGGATCGGCAGGGAGAGGGAGAGAAAGGCACAAGTGTCAGGTTTCCCTTTTCAATTGAAAGGATCAACTCCTTGTTTTTAATCTAGAAAAGAGGGCGAAAACAGCAGGAAAGGAGAGAAGATAGCTGGGAATCCGAGCTGCTGACAGCTGTTTTTGTCCCTTCCCTCCTCACCCTTCTTTCTTCCTCTCTCCTCTTCTCCGTTCTCCCCTTACAGTGTCACGGCCACCTAAAGCATTCCTATAAACATATATACATTGACTCCAAAATGAGGCTTAATTACACGCCTTTAAATCTGTTATCATACATAAAAGAAGTCATTGAGGATGCCGGCTGTCTCCTGTTTTTGTTTTTTTTTCCGCTGATGATAGTATTTACTTCTCAAATCACATTTTTCTCTCTCTTTCCTGTGACGTCTCACTCACCACATCCTGGTTTTGACTTCACAGGACGCCGACATCGCTGCAGTTTAACGGTTTTCCTGTCAATTCTCAGCTCACACGTTCATGTGCACTCGTACGCTCTCGGGGGACGAATTCGCTCACCGCGCCGGCTAAAGTGCACACACCCCACACTATACAATAAATAATTACATACCATAATGGTAGGCTACTGTCCAATCTGTGGGAAGCCCGTTTACTTTGGTGAGTCTGACCTCTTTAATTTTTGGTTTTTTTTTTACTCTTCCTCTGTCTGTCTGGCATTTTCTGTCTGTGCTGCTCGCTTATTTTCCCTCTCTCTTTAAGGTTGTCTCTTTTTAGTCGCCGCGATAGGAAAAAGTCGATGAATTTGAAAAGAACAAAAAGTTGGGGCAAAAATTTAAGTTCAGAAGATTAACGGAAGGGAGCGAACGGGTGAAAACATATTTACGAAATTCATAATGGGCCTTTGTTACAGTGGACAGGAGCCGCCAAACACAGGTGTGCCTAGTGATGCTAACGATGGCTGCATTCCATTTGGGTGCACCGGTGTTATAGGTGCACGATGACAACACAACTCCAATCTGTTTAGCTTTGTTTATATTTGGTGGAACCCTGCCACCATTCTAGCTCCACAAACAACGTTCTGGGGACTTTATTTTTCTTATTTTATATCATTACCTCAAATCTGTGTTTGAATTCAATCTTCCAAAATTACATAGTGACCCTTTATAGGACTTGTTTGCTGTGCCCATAGTGACTCACACTGCCGCTACTGACGAGTCAAAATATCTGCCCTATAAAAGGGGCTTTTGATATTTCTGCTACAAAGGTTTATAGGTCTATTCACCGATATATCTTGATCTATTCTCTGTTTAGAGGACTAAAATAAGGCTTCTTTCTCCTTCTCTTTGAAGCACACGCACGCACAGACACACGACTGCATGTACACGTATCCATGATAACAACAGGATGTGGGTCTAGCCAGACAAGCTTGCACACTGCTCTCTGAGTTTCCTCCTTACCTTCTGTCTCTCTGTTACACTCCAACCTCATTATTAGACGAACAACAGCACTTACGGCAGCTATTTCAAGTCCATTTTGTTATCTTTTTCTTTTATTGCGTGTTTTGCTTGCCTGTTCAAGTGCCAGCTAAGTTCAAAATTCTCTGATGTGACCTGGCCTACTTACCTCTTTTCCTCCAGCACCAGCCCTCTTTGGTCTAGTTGCACTGATGAGAGTAACAGTCTGTGTTCTGAGGCAGACAGTCGAATCACGCTGTTTCCTGTAAATTCAATGAAAAACATTTTTTTTTTTTATTTAATTGCTGCGATTGTCCCACATTTCCAGAGTATCCAGACATGATGTTATAAAAATACAATGTCTGTGTGCAAAATTCCACTGACCTTTTGGTCAAAGGAGACATATTGTGCTCAATTTTTGGGTTCAGAATTTTAATTTGTTACTACTAGAATAGTGTTACATGCTTTAATGCTCAAAACACACATCAGTTTTCATCTACTGTCCGATGCTGCAGAACTGAATCCCCCCTCTGTCTGAAACGCTCTTTTTTTTATTTAAGGCAACACTTCTGAATACCCACTCGGCTCTGATTGGTCAGCTCACACACACCTGAGCCAGCAATGCTAACATACAGCAGCTCAGCTGTATTAAATTAATTCTTAAATGACTTAAATTAAATTTAAATTTGCTGCTTGGCATAGATTGGTGGCGTAGAGTGATGTCACAAAGTCACAGAATTAAAGGTTGCGACTGCTGACGAGGCGTTTCAGGAGCAGTGTTTTCTGTGGGAGAGAGGAGCTCCTCTTGGTGTGGACTTTTAAAGACTCGAGACCTTTGACATGCCAGGACCGTATACAATAATATGAAGGAATGGGATTAAAAAAATTAAAAAAAAAAACAAGATAAAAAATAATAGGTCTCCTTCAGATATCCCACCCTGCCTCTCTGTAACACAGTCCTCATTTTTCTTTGGTACAGGTGAGAAGAAGAGGTCCTTAGGGAGGGACTACCACCCTCTGTGTCTGAAGTGTCAAAAGTGCAACAGACAACTCACAGCTGGACAACATGCCGAGGTATAAGAGGAGAATGGATGAGGAATTACATAGAGAGAAACAGTGAAAACGTGTTTGAATAGGAGCAGGATATTGCAGTAATTATGTCCTGCTGGTTGTGTTTCAGTATGACGAGAAGCCATACTGTTCACACTGCTACCTGAAGATGTTTGGTCCAAGAGGTACTGCCTCCCCACCAGGAAGCACACACACACACATGCACACACACACACACACACACACGCACACACACACACACGTGCAGAAAAGGACTGCACACACATATTATTTCTGAATGTCTTCCTCTGTGTGCATCTCTCTTGACAGGTAACAGGTGACTGCAGTGCAGTGCTCCTTCACAGACACCAGCCTGAGCCAGCACGGACTGAAGCTGACACACGAAAGACACGCACAGCCTCTTTTTTTGGCCCAAAATTAGAAAATGAATGAATGAATATGAATACAATTAATTATTTATACATGTGTGATGATCCCTTGATGTCACGTGAGTGTGTGATTCACTTTTATAATATAAATGGGTTTTGCATGTAGAAAGTTGTTAGTCGGTATCAATAAAAGCATTTTTGAAACATCATAACGGCAGATTCTGGTGGATGTCTTCCGTCTCTGTGGTGAACTTTGCAGACACTGTAATCAGGAGCCCACATGCTCCTGCTTTGGCATTCCAGAGTGGATGTATTCGCTCGCAAACGAACAAATCAAATCAAATGCTCTAATCGCCGACAACACGCATGCACATAAAATGAGGTCGAGCCATAGGGTTGTCCCCCATCACGCAGCCGGAGGAAGGGAAGGGGAAGAAAGGGAAGGAGGAAAGGAGGGAGGAAGGTAGAGCGGGTTGGTGGTTGTTTTTGGCAGAGTAAACCAGATCTTATGCCAGCAGAATCTGCTGGAATGGGTACTACAGTCACTGAGGCACAGACAGATCTCACATACACACAGGCATTCATGCACACTGCTGCAGGGGCTTGTCACCCAGTGGTGGGTGAAGTACATAGGTTTGACAGACACACACACACACACACACACACACACACACACACACACACACACACACACAGAAAGAGAGAAGTGTGCTCCTCTGTAAAGTGTCATGTGTCACACAGGTGACATTTCAGGTATGTGTCCTTGAAGCGTAGATGGATACAGAAATAAAGCATTTCAAGGATAAAGGAGGCAGAGGCAGGAGCAGTACAAAGTGAGCTGATGGACAAAGGGAGAGAGAGCTGATGGGATTATTTAAACATCTAGCAAAGAGCTGGCACAGGGATGCCTGTGTGTCTTTACAGCATGTCTTTGAACCTGTCCATCTCCTTCTCATCCCCCTCTGATCCCTCCTTCATCCTCCTTCCTCTTCTGTCCCTGCACTCTCCTCCCCCCCTCCCCCTCCTCTCTCCTTCACCCCATAACCCCCTACCTTGATAGATCACATGACTGCTGTGATACCAGCTGGCTGACTGCTCATTTGCATGTGTTTCAGCTTCACTCCCTTATTAGAGAGATGGGTGGCATGGAGGGGCCGAGATCTAGGTGGAGAGGGGCTGAGGGGTTAGGGGAGAGTGAGGTGCTCTGGGGGAATTATGGGCTCTCTGAGAATATAAAGAAAAGCGAGAAACCATGCAGGGGACACAAGGAGGGGAAAGTCGAACGGAGAAGAGTTACTGTATTACGCCTGGCAAGTTTAAGAACCTGCATTAATCCTCCAGGGACCCAAACTACAGAAAAGTTCTTTCTCTGGTGAACCAGATAACAACCACTCGTGGTTCTGAAATTAAGTTTAGAGACAGTCAGTGTGGTTAGGCCAGGAACTCATGTGCTGGCCAAACATTAAGAATGACGGCGCTCAATGAGGAGCAGACAACTCCATGCGAGTCTATAAGGAGCACCAGTACTAATTTGCATGAAAGGAAATTAATGACTGAATAAAATAGGCCAAACGTCGAAGGAGACGTCGCTTTGAGTGGCACGCAACACGTTGCACTGGTCTTTATTTGTGTATCACTGTCGACATCTAGTGGCCACAAAGGTAAATGCTACATTTCAAAGGCAGTCAATGAATGGACAGTGAACGCATCATTCCACTTTGATGAAAAATTAAACATTTTGAATTGTGACGGATTAAATGGCAGAGCGTCGCTTTTTAGTTATTACTAATAATGCAACGTGCACTATGATTTGATTCCTGATTAAAGCAAGTCTGGCTGCGGTTAATGTTGCTCAAGTTTTCTGTGGTGTGTTGTGAATTATTTGTAGTGTAAGTTACCTTAGAATAGAGGCACAAAAGCGGAAGAGTTGGGCTAAGAAAGTGCAACGCTGGTGTCAAAGCAGGCCAACAGGTAATCCTAACTAAACCGAGTGCCTCATAAACCCACGAAAGCGGCTTTTTACCAGCAATAACTTGCCATGTTTGTCTTTTGTTGACCTTTTAGGCATTTTTAATATGAAAATGTATATTTCGCTGTAGTCCAGTCACGTTAACTTGACACGTGTGGACTGTTTTCACCGATAGTTCTGATCAAGAGCGAATGCGACCGACAAAAGTGCTAACGTCTTCAATTTTCGAGAGGGCGGACTTCACACGGAGCACCTGAAGGCAACCTCAGCCAACGGCGTACCTTTGTGGAGCGCATGCGCAGTGAGGCAGATAGGAAGCAGCAGAGAGGAGCTTGAAGGAAGGATTATGTGGACATATGAGGGGGAGAGACCAGCTGCTTTCCAATCATTTATTTGGGCTTTATGTACTCGTGGAAAGAAGGGAGTCTTTTAAAAATGGAGGGCTGACAGCTTAAAGGAAAAGTTAATGTAAGTTAATGTACATATAACTGTTTGTTTAAAAAAAAAAGGGGGGGCAACAATGATGTCAGAATGCGACCCGACAGAGGCAACCGAGCCAGCGCTGGACGCCGGGGCGACAGCGGTGCCTACTTCGGAGTGTAACTTTCACTCCTCGGACCCTCCGACGGTATTATTTGACAGGAATAGGTTGGGTTTGGGGCTTGCGGCGAACCCTGGAGTCGCCGTCCGCATTTCGGACTCTTGTGAGAGCGTCCTGACCGAGCTGGAGACGGACGGTTCCGGGGAAGAGGCGCTGTTGTTACCGTGCCTAGCAGGAAGCTCGTCGTCTCCGCGGGGTGTACGAGAGAAGAGGAGCAGGCGGAACAGACACAGCTCGTCGTCGGATAAAGACACCTTGTCCTCCCCAGGTAATTGTTTGTGATCGATGACTGTGGAATCTTATACAGGACGTACCGGTGGAAAAGTAGGCAGCTATCCCAGGAACCTATGCTCAGTAAGGTTGTGTCATGAGGAGCATTTGTTGTCGCATAAGGCTCAGTGTAAGATTGCAGAGGTTGATTACTAGGTTAGGTTACGAGTGTGGCGGACAGTGAATGCAACATGGTCTTCACTGGGAGTCAACCAAGGGCCCCTGGAGGGTCTGGGGCCTGACGTGGGGAACCTAAATGATGGATATTAGGCATCAAAAGTAAAAGTAAAAAACTACCTGGTGTCACTGACAGACAACTGTGTGAAGGTTATGAAAAGTATCCTTACATCTGTGTTATGCTGAAGGGATCGGGCTTGTGTTTGCGTGGGGATTGAGTGTATCAACCTGTCTGTGTGAAGACTGTGTTTGTTTTCCAGTCAGCTGATGTAATAGCTACCTGTTATCATCCATGTGTCTGATATGAGGTGGCACTGGAACACTACACAAAGGTCCAAAGTGCAGTTAATAGTCATCGGTTGTATAATGGCCCCACTGTAAACCCCATTACAACTACCCGTCATGATTGATTGATTGATTGATTGATTGATTCTTCTTGTGTTTTTTTTCTTTTCCCCAATTTTTCTTTGTTCATACGAGTTCAGATGTGTTTAGTGCTCAGGTTTCCTCCTCCCAACAACAGGTTAACAGAATCTATTCTTTGCCAGCCTTATCTGTTGTCTGTATGTCAGTGATACATATTTGCCTCGCCAGGTCTGTTTTGGACTCTGAAAAGAAAAGAACACGGTAAAGGAGAAAAGGGTGATCTAGTCACCATGGAAGCGGCACATATTCTGACTTGACTGCTAATTGGATTTAACACCTCTCCCCCTCATACCGCCCACCTTTCTTTGTAACCTCGCGGTATAGTTTCGTGCATTTTTGTTTCCCTGTTATGTTTACTTCTTTTGGTCTTTCTCTCTCTGCAGAGGTCTATTGTATGACCAGGATCGGGGCCAGAAATCTAGGCCACAGGTAGACGAGCTGAGCCTGAATTCGCGGGTGTTAGTGTCCCGTTTCCTGTGGCCTTTTAGTATAATAGCGTTCAGGTGTAGAATTGCGGTACCATTTTTATTCAGTGCATTGTAAATTAGGAGCCACACAGAGGGAGGGAGGGGGAGCTGAGATAAAATGTCATGCCAAGTTCTCGTATTTGAATTCTACCATGCATATCTCACACACGCTGACCGTAAACCAGCCAATATTTGCATTCATATAATCTGCCAAGTCTACGTTACGCAAAATGTGGTTTATCTAGATGGAGTTGCTTACGTGGATGTATTTATTCATAAAGTGCATAAAGTTTAGTGTGGCCACATGTCTTCTCAGAGTGCAGTGTTGCAACGGCTCACACTGTGTGCACTGCAGGTCAGCGGGTCTCGTGAGCTCTGAGTGAGTTGCACTCCGCTGTGAAAGCGCTCTGCTGGGGCCATTAACTGACCAAGGGCTCCGGGGCCGACATTAAATATGCATAAGGCCTTTGTGCGAGCAAACACACACAGGCGGACAGGCAAACACTCTGTAGACTGGTACAGTGCGTGATGATGGTGATGATGATGGTGAGGGAGAAAGTATGCATGTGTATTTACTCTCTGCGGGGTGAGAATAATGGAAAGAGGGAGACATCTGTGCCTCCTGCAGTCACACTACACAATGACATTATCATAGACTTTCATCAACACGAACAATCCACTGCAAGCATACATCCTCCATCAGGCATGACAGCTGAATAAATGTACTGAATCTATTGTGGGAAATGAAATGACGATGATAAAATATTGTGTCAGCTCTGTCGAACACGCAGATGAATGTGTGTTGTAAATCAGAGGCATCTCGCAGGACTGTATCGCAATCTATCTTTAGCTCTGTGTTGACAGCATATTACACCCGTATTAGAGTCGAGATGGAGCTGTTTTTAAATAACGATCAGCTTCCCTCCAGATCAACAGAGAGACACCTTCATGGCCACACTTACTGTACAGTGGCAGGGTGGCAATAACAACTTGCTGGCTATACATCAACTTGAATGACATGCCACACACAAGAACAGGGGATCACATGCGGCATGTCTTTCTAATATCAAGCCTTTTCCAATTGGTATAGTAGAGTGTCCAGTGACAATATTATGTGAACAAAACCAGGCGTGTTGGCATTTAACACTTAAGACTCAACATACCCTTTATGTTACTCCAACTCAAGATCTGGGATTGAAATCTGTACTGATGTAAATTGTGTGTGTCAGGCAGTGGTTTACAGTTAATAGGTTGGGTTCATTAGTTGACAGTCAAAATTTGACTACAGGATAATCTGACCTGTTGCTGAAGTTTGCCCAAGTTGGTTTTGTTCTTAAAATCCTCAGTACTTAACTTTCAGGTTAACTCTTCAAGCAGGATTTTAATCATTTCATAGAATAAATGAGGCTTACTGAGTGCCGATGTTGCACAAAACACAAGCACGGCCCAGCTGTGTAACCTCTAGCTCTATCTTGAGCTGCACCTCATTGGAGACCTTGAAAACATAAAAAATGCAGTAGTGTGGGTTTTTTGTTTTTTTTCCAAGAAGGAGCTGTTGGTGATAAAATTGTGGCCGGTTCTCAGCTGGATGAAACGGACTGAACTGGAAGTCACAAATCACCCAACATGTTAACAAAAACAATGTGGGTGGTAAGATATCGTAAAAGTCCAACTGAATACTTCCTGTCTCACCCTCGCCTACGGTGGACGCTAAGAACACAAATGCACCACAGACAAGCCACTGTTTGGTTTGTCGGTTCTGGGCTACTGTAGAAACATGACAGTGCAAAACGATGGCTTGTCTGGGGGACCAAAAAGCAACAAATCTTAGTTTCAGGTAATAATACAAAAATAAAAACACAATTATGAAATAAATATTTCATTTCTGCAAGTAGATCCCCCTCCATCCCACACAATGGACCTTTAATGTACCCAGTCAGGCCTCGTGGGCTACGTGGCTAAGTAAACCCTGACATGTATCTGCTTTGGAAATAACTCAGGTCCCTGGTGTCATTTTTGCATATCTCCATCCTTCTATTCTCTCCTTCCTCCTTTTTAATTAGGCCCTCTCAGCTGTCTTCAAGTGAATTAGCTTCAAAGCTATCTTTGTTTCCTCTTATCTCTCTGTGACAAATGGCATGTTAACTGTCCTCACATCCCTTTGTCCATTCTTCCCCCCCCCCACCCCCCGTTTGTCCCTTCATCTCTCCCCACATCCCACTGTGACTTTAGTGTGACTGATACAGAGCATATGGAGCCTTTCTGTCAGCTGACTGCTCTGCCCAGTGTGAGGAGGAGAGGCTAGAACATGCCATGTCATACGACTGGGCTTTCATCAAAGGAATAATCAGTGCCCCATATCCATTAGAGAGCAGTCACATCCAGATAATCATATCAGATCTGCAAGGCGATAGCAAATGTTATTTTCTGACTGGTAGCAGTAAGAAGGTTCGTTTGCATGTTCCGCCTGTGCCTGCAATCAACCTGTACGACCAAAGATGAGCGAGACTGTTGAAATGGTGATTCTAAATCTGCCCGTAGGTGTGAATGTGTGTCCTGGTTGTACCCCACCTCTCACTCTGTGTGTGTGCTCGGGAATACTTCCAGTCTCAGGATGGATGATTGGCTCTGGTTTCCTCTTGCATACAAACTCTGTGCATACAGCGAATGGGTTATTAGAGGAGAGACAGTGGATGAAAAGACTGGATAAATTATTTGTGCCATAGCAATAATTTTCAGTTGAAAAAAAAGATCTGACTACAAATGTGTGGGGGGCTTTTAAAAAATCTCTTCACTTTTTTTAAAAGCTCTTTTTAAGGAGAAATATCATCTTTGTATTTTTGACTAGGCTCTGCAAAGATGACCTGAGGATTTAAAAAAAAAGAAACATTCAGTATTCACACACAAATGTATAATAACATCTGTAAATGCTATGACACAGGTGACAACAGGTGATGAAGTTGGTTGGGTGCTGAGCTGCAATGATCTGTGATTTTAGCTTCAGACTTGCAAATCATTCCTCCAGATTTCACTTTTTTTAAAAATATGTGTTCTACTCTTTTTACCATTTCTGTTTCAGCATGCAACATGTAGATAAGCTACCAGGAATGTTGACAATATGTTTTTAGTTATGACTGTTTCCATAACTGTTGATCAGCGATCCTGATGATGAGGAGGAATGTGAAGGGTCCTGCTGTTGTATTTTTGCTGCATGACATTGATTTAACAACACATCTTTGGAAGTGGCACCATTGTGTTGTAGAATTGTTCTGTGGCACACTCTGATTGCCTAGTATATTAATATGAGTATTAATGTTATCTTTGTAGGTGCCAACGGTGGGGACTTCAACCACTTCCCTGACGATCCTGAGTTTGCAGATATTATCCAAAGGGCAGACCAAGCTATCGAGAATGGCGTCTTTCCAGAGAGGATTTCCCAGGGTTCCAGTGGGAGCTACTTTGTCAAAGACCCGAAAGGGGTGAGATGAAGGAATGACACTGATGAATGAGACGGGGAGGAAAGACCACAGAGCTTTTGAAACATTTAGAAAGCCTTTGTAATTTACTGCATTGTACATTAGGTTTTGTTTTGTATTGGTTTAAAATTACATTCCCGTTCCCTATCCAGTTTAAAATGGGGATGCTACATCAATTATAATTATTATCAAAATTTTCACAGTTAATGATTGATCTATTAGTCAAAAAAGATGTAGGAGATTGTGAGCCAATGTGAGTCCTTCAAATAGCTTCTTTTGTCCAACCCTAAGACTCTACATTTACTTTAGTTAATGACAGAGAAAAGCAGCAAATCCTTAAATTCACAAAGGTTGAACCATCAAATGTTTGACAAATTTGCTTAAAAATTATTGAAACAATGAATCCATTATCAAAAAATGTATGTCAATAAATTTTAACTCTATCGACTTATTGATTAATCAGGAGAAGGGAGAATTGAGGAGAATGCAGCAGCTAATGCCAGTTGTAATGTTCACAGGAGGAGGAAGCTACAGCAGAGACTGGCTGAATTATGCAGCCAGCGATGCCCGCATCGATAACGGATAGCCAGCATGCATGATTAGCCTCACATTAACAAGTTTAATGTATGCTACAGAGAAAGGATATTGATCTCTAACTTGTTAGCAGCGCCTCTGTCACTTTACATTTTCTGCTTATAACTTTACACGTCTCGCCCGTTGTTCTTTAATCTGGCTCTTTAAAGGTCCCGTAAAATTACAAAAGGCTGTGTGTGCTGTATTTTCCCAGTCTACGTTTTTTGAATGTATTTTTTTCATCTTTTTGTTCTACAGAAAATCATTGGTGTTTTCAAACCAAAGTCAGAAGAACCTTATGGTCACCTGAACCCTAAATGGACCAAATATTTTCACAAGGTATGTACTGTCTCATGTTTAATCTGAGTGTAAACAGTCTGAAGTAGTATGAGGAGAAATGTAACACTGTTAACCAGGTTTTTGTAAAAACAGTTTTCTCAGGGCTTCCTGGTCACCCTCCTTCTCTCTCCCTCTGTCCTTAGCTGTGCTGTCCGTGTTGTTTCGGCCGAGGCTGCTTGTTGCCTAACCAGGGTTACCTCTCTGAGGCTGCTGCATCACTAGTTGACACCAAGCTTGGCCTGGGAGTGGTGCCTAAAACGAAGGTGGGCCCTCTGAGTGCATGCACGTTCTTGCTTTTAAAGTTTTTTTTAACAGCAACATGCCATCAGTTTAAATGAAATCCATTCACATTTTTTTCTGCTGTATAAGAAGTTATTGCGCAGCATTCACAAGATAAAACTAAACCGGTGTTAACTGAGTATCTCCTCCTTTTATCAGGTGGTGTATCTGGCAAGTGAGACGTTCCACTACAGCGCCATCGACAGAGCCAAGTCCAGGGGGAAGAAGTACGCCTTAGAGAAAGTCCCCAAGGTGGGACGACGCTTCCACAGAGTGGGCCTCCCACCCAAGGTAACACAGAGCGGTAACCTTCTACTGTCTGCTGTCTCTACCTCTTAGCTGTTTTGTATCAAGGTTAAGCATCAGCTGGAGACTCTGTTTCTGCTCCTCCTGTGTGACACATTCCACTAGCTTTTCTTTTTCTTTGCTCCATGTTACTGAGTAAAAACACATACTAGCTTCGTTTTGAGAAAAATAATAATACAATCATCTTCTTTGTTTTCAACCATTTTCAACAATTTCTTCCATGGTCCTTTTATATTTTATATATACATGGTCTGCTGTATCATCATTATGTTATAAAAGAGCTGTTGTCTCAATGTGCGGAGGACTCAGAATAGCTGCTGATGCAGCCTTGGCAGAGGACAGTATGAGGAATCGTGCCACACTGCCTGACTGTGTTCCCTGAAAAAAAACCCAGGTTTATTCAAAAAAATAGGTCAGAGAAAGAATAAATGTCATCTCTGCTTTGAATTGTGTTCTTTTACCAGGCTCTTCTTCAAACAGTGACTGGGTATTTTATCTCTTTCATAGTGTACTGTGCTTCACACCCAGGGCCAGTTTTGACATTTAATCAAAAACATGTATAACAGCGTATTATGTTTCTGCAGCTCCCTGTCTGTCATCTGAGGCAGCTTTCAACGTGATCGATAGCTTTGTAAACGCTGTGAAAAAGTGACAGAAAAAATCTGATCAGGAAGTAGAAAGAGGAAGTTGGCTTAATTTTACAACTGTCACATAACGCTGACATTTTGGCCTGTTGACATTACAGTTTCCCTCGTTGCATCACTGCACCACATGGCCTCATTTCCATACAATCAAACTAGCCTCTACAAACACCGAACGCTGCAGTGCAATGTTTTTTTTGTGTGTTTTTTTTTATGCAAATGTGATGTGTTGTGTGTTTGCAGGTGGGCTCATTTCAGCTGTTTGTGGAGGGTTACCACGAGGCGGACTACTGGCTGCGGCGCTTCGAAGCAGAACCTCTGCCAGAGAACATCAGGAAGCAGCTGCAGTCCCAGTTTGAGCGGCTGGTAGTGCTGGACTATGTTATTAGAAACACAGGTGAGGGTGTGTCTGTGTTGACATGGCAAGGAGTGTTTACTGAATGTAAACACAGCTTTGTACAGTCCATTAGTCCACCTTTCATTACATTCACTTTTCCTTTAATTTTGGATTGAGAATTTTAGGACACAAGCCGTTTGCAGCCATTGTCACCAGTGTTCTCTTGAATTTTCATTGTTCAATTGTTCATAGACATTGTTAGCATTTTGCAGGTTAGTGCGTCGCAATTAAATTTACGCTCGTGATGACGGCTAATTATTTTAATAGCTTTGTGATTGTACTCTCTTTTCCCAGCTACATTTGTTTATATGGAAACTTGTTCTCACGCTCCACTCCCTTACTTTCGTTTTCTATTCATTTCCTCCTCAGATCGAGGGAATGACAACTGGTTGATCAAGTATGAGAAGCCAGGAGAAGGAGGAGATGAAGATGGACAAAAGGTGAGGTTCAAGCAACGTGTAATTCAAGGTTTGCTCACATTCATTATATAACAAGCTCTCGCCCTGCTTCAGGCATTGAGCCGCAGTAAAGTTGGTAGGACGCACAAATAACGAAGCTGAAACAAGCACACACATCTGTGTACTTACACAGGACACACAGGGCCCCATACACACAAACAATAGCTTGGACATTGCCGGTCTGGAACAACCCAGTGCCCCTGTGACTTTGCTCGTTACAGCAGCCAGAGCACTATCTGACTCCCTGTCATCTGTCATCATTTGCCATGTGCTGATTAATGAGCAAAGGTTGTCATCTCTCTGTCCAATTAATCTGGCCTTTGGACAGTGATCAATAACTGGTCATCGGTCATTAATCATTCAGTCAGTTGGTGGTGGTGACGTCTCTGACCCCGTCTCTCTCTCTCTCTCCTCACTGTAGGGTGCAGAGTGGCCAGAGAGCAGCTCAGACTCCTGCATCAAGATAGCTGCAATCGACAACGGCCTGGCCTTCCCCTTTAAGCATCCGGACGAATGGAGAGCCTGTACGTTGGTCTCTTTCCTCCCTCACCTCTCATCCTTCATGTTCTGTCTTCACTACTCACAGTCTCTGTCAACACATTGTCCTCGCTAATCATGGTGTGAACAGTGGATATAAAAAAGATAGGAAAACATGTCTAATGGCTATAACAAGCAACCAGAGAACAACATGACAAAAGTAGTTAAATCACAATGGTAAAAACAGTAATAAAAAGTTTTAGATTACTTTTGTTTTCCACCCCAAATCTGTACATAATCAGGCCTGTGAAAATTACAGAAATTGTTTGAATATTTGGGAAAATACTCTTTACTTCTCTAAATGTTAGGCCTAGAGTCAGCAAACAATTAGCTTAACTTAGCATTAAAACAGGAGGAAACGGCTAGCCTGGCTGTCAAAAAACATGCATGTAAAATCTGTTGTGATAATTGAGCTCTGGTGGTGCAAGTCGTTGTGTTTTATTACCTTCAAACAGAGTCATGCTAGTGTTTGTGCTGAGCCAACCAGCTACTGGCTGTAGCTTCACGGTGACCCAGCAGACCTGAGTGGCATCGTTCCTCTCATCTGAGCTCTCGACAAAAAAATGAATACACTTATTTTTCCCTTTGATATCCCGTCCACTAAATGGCTTAAAGCGGATTATTTATCTTTCATTTCTCGCCTAAAGAGTCTCTGTAGATCCTCGTTTGAGCATCTTCTGGCTGCGGAAACAAAGGGTCGTTTACAGTACAAAGCAGTAACACAACAAGACAATGTACACTTGCAACAGAAATTGGGGATGAGGGAATTCATTATTATCTGTATCTGTTGAACCAATTAAATAATCTGTATCTGTATCTGTACTTGGAAAAGGCAGAGCTCGGCCCAGAAGTGGATTTGTGCTTAAACCAGTAAAGGACAGGACGACAGGAAGTTGAGTTTAGCCTGAAATCGATATGAGCAGATCAGAAGTTCTTATTTGTATTATTTTCAGAGCAGCCTCAGCCTTGAGTTTCAGATCAATGTTTTGATCACAACCGGTCTTTCTCAGCCCTCAACAAATTGTTTAGGAGCAAGGCTGTGGTGTCAGGTAAAGGTTGTTTCATGTCACGCAGAGCGTTGTGAGGGTTGTGTGTTGACATCATGACACACTGTCCTGTTTGCCCATCAGACCCGTTCCACTGGGCATGGCTCCCTCAGGCTAAGGTGGCCTTTTCCCAGGAGACCAGGGACCTGGTGCTGTCCCGCCTCTCTGACATGAACTTTGTCCAGGACCTCTGTGAGGACCTCTATGAGATGTTCAAGGTAGAGGAAGCCTCATAGCTTTCCTCTTCTCTCCTTTCTTCCTCTGTTTATGCAGATTAAAATGAATCTTCTGTAATAGTCATGTGAACAAACGGCTCTCCAGCAGCAAAGTGACGTGTGTAGAGACACAGGACACCCACTAACAGGACTTATCTCTTTCTCTGCAGACGGATAAAGGCTTTGACAAAACCATGTTTGAGAGACAGATGTCTGTCATGAGGGGACAGGTGGGTATTTTTGTTGTTCCCGTCAGTACTTTCTCTCTTTCTTCATTATGTCCTCTTTTCAGTTCTTTCCTTTTTTTATCCCACCTCGTTCTCTTTTCTCTGCTCCACTTTCAGTCACTTAATGTTTTGCTCCCATCTCGACCTAGTTTCTCCCCCTGCAGCCATGTCTGCTGCCCTGCTTCACCTTTCCTTTTGGATTTAGAACCACTGAGTGTGTTACAATGATTACAATGGCCAAAGATAATTACATCTATACAATAAATCCCTTTTTCATGTAGTGCTAACACTGTGGTGTTACAGAGATGCCCCAACCATACAAATCACATTCTACAGATGTGAAGGGAAATGCTTGTCTGGTTGAAACAGTCGCATTATGATCAGTTTATTTATTTTTCAATAGAAAAAAAAATGAAAAGCAAAAATGACCATTCCCACTTGTGACACCATATCTGTGAAAATATTTTCAATATTATCATTATTTATTCCATTTTTATTTGATTTTTTTCTGCATTTCAATCAGCTCCAGTTCTCATAATGTACCGTCACCAGTGTTGCTGTGATTAGACGGAAAATGAACTTGCTTCAGATTGGCCTCAGAGACACTCTCATGAATAACCAGTGCTCCAGCATTAAGAATAAAAACTGACCTGTCCTCTTCATCTATACTTGCCAACCTTCCTGATTTTCCCCGATGGCTCCAGTTTGTTTAATTTCCCTCTCCTGGTTTCCTTCAGGGGTTCCCAATTCTCCTATATTTCTCCAACTTTTCCCCCATTTCAGTTATCACAGCCTGTTTCTGGCACTGTGCAGCGTGCAGTCTGCTGTTATGTTGCGCCTCCTCCTCCTCCTCCTTCTCAGTGAGTGGGAGATGGACAGAGAAATGGATAAGAGAAAGAAATACTGAAGCAAATGTCAGATGTCCTGGAAAGAAGCCTTCATGCCTCTATTTGGAGAGTTAGAAAGGAGAGGGGCATGCATTTCATAAATTCTGCCCTGCTAATTTTTCTGTCGAAAAAGGGGTCGCGCCAATGTCAGTAACCGTTGGGAAGCTGCCAAACCACAGGCCAGTTGTTTGCAAAGATTGTCTGAGGGCAAAAAATGAATGAATTAATAAAAACTGATGAATATTCATTTATGCAAGAGATTTAAGCAAGTTCAAGCCAGAGGCACGAATTATTCTGAATTATTTTCTGAGAATCAAAAGTAAAAAATGCATCTACAGTGAACTCACACTGTCATTTCTTTTCTGTGGGAGGATCCCCAGACCCCCCTCTCGAAATCCTCCCAATTTTTGAGGTCTCAAGATTGGAAAATTTCATTTACGGCGCATGGTTTCTGCATGTCTGTGTTTCATACATCATGGAACCTGTTTGTCACCAGGTGCTGAACCTGACCCAGGCACTGAAGGACGGGAAGAGCCCCATCCAGCTGGTGCAGATGCCCCGGGTGGTAGTGGAGCGCAGCCGATCAGGCGGCCAGGGACGCGTGGTCACACTTGGCAACGCCTTCACGCAAACCTTTCACTGCAAGCGTCCATTTTTCTCCTCCTGGTAGTGAGAGACGGGTGAGGAAGAAGAACTGAAGAGAGACGTCTGCAACAGCTCCGTTTTTGTCCGGGAAGTCGGAAAGCGAGAAAAAAATGTGAATATTTCCTTGGTGAGAAGAGAAATGAAGAGAAAAGATATAATGACAGAAAGTGAGAAAGAAGAATTTGCACTCCTGAAAATTCCTCATTGTGTGAAGAGAACAGAGGAGCATGGGAGCTGGGGACATTTACATACCAGTGTCTCCCAGAGACCTTGGGGCTGTTTGTGGTTACCATGGTGACTTGATTGGATAATCGGCTTTTCCACAGAGGTGGGCTTTGTTTATTGTTAGGAAGCAGATAAGATTTTTTTTTTTTTTATACCCACCCAAAGTACCTACTGAAGTAATCTCCTGCAAGGTCTCGTAGAGGGGCTAATGGCCAAAGAACAAGCACTTATAAACCACAAACCAACAGAAAGTGTTTGGGAAACTAAAGGACTGATTTCACAGAGCGCTCCAGAAAGTGATTTTTTTTTTTTTTTTTTGGGGGGATCTAGGACAGTGTTGGTCCTGGCCTGGAAAAAAAGTCTAAAAATATTTGCTTTGCCTTGTAGGATTACTTATTAAAACATAGATGTGCACTTGCGCCGCTGGAAGTGTTTGACTAGTGCGTCATCGCTGGGTCAAACAGCTCTTTACCCGGTGTTGGCTTTCAGAACCACATCTGTTGAACAAACACAAACTCAGTGTCTTCAACTCTCACTACTGCCAAAATCTGTTAGTGGAAGGAATATTTAAAAGCCTCAAGAAGAGAATATTGTTGAAACTTGAATATGAAGTCCGGAGGAGGAGGACTAGTAATAAACACGTTGCTTGAATGTAATCTGTTTACGGTTTCTATACAGACTCTTGCTCCTAAACATTTCAGTATGAGTGACTGCTGTCAAAAAAAAAAATATCGACTTTTCTCGTAACAATGAATGTATTTGTTGTATGACTTGTATTTAATTGCTGGCAAGCAGCTTTCTCTTGAACCTCGCGGTATGAGGGACGGCGCCTCGTCCCTCCCCACACGTTATATGAGAAGGAAAAACAAAACGGAGGACAACGTTTCACACTTGCTCGATGCTGTTGTGTTTTCTTATGTATGCATCTTGAAATTTCTATTCCAACTCAATGATTGTATGAGGAAAAATTGTATATTTAACAGATGAAAAATAAAATTTGGGAAATTTGAATCTCTGGTCTATGTTGCAGTTTCACAGTGAAGGCTTCAGTGAAAGTTGCATGAGGGAAAGAAGTGAGGACGTTTTGTGTAACTGCTGTCAAACCCTGTCAGGTGTGTGGAACAGGGCCGTGGTGCCATGGGTGTCAGTTTCCATACACCTGTGAGAGGGCCATTAAACAAACACAAGACTGGTTTATCATTGACTGATGATGTGAGCAGTAACGCCTCAAGGGATTGTGCGCTATTAATAACTGAATCTGAGCAAAAAAAAAACAAACACCACATACGTATGTGTATTTACATGACATTTCCATATATAGTGAATACATATAAAACAAAAGACTAATGACACTTCACGTGGTTTATTGTCAACTCAACACTATAAATGTAAAAAAAAAAATGGATCAAGTACATACAGAGACCAACACTAACAAATAATAGCAGTGATGGAGCTTAACTACTAACTGAAGTATATTTTTGAGGTACTTTACTTGAGTGCTTCCATTTTTCTGTTGCTTTAATCTTCCTGTCCACTATCCTTTTGGAGGCAAATATACATTTTTGTAATATTTAATATTTGATTTGATAACTTTAGTTTCTAGTTGCACTTCTGATTGCACCGGTAACATGTTTAATCAACAAGTGGATAAATAAAAACATGAATTCAGATGATCAGAAAACTGCTGAATATGAGATCTGATAATTGGCCGGGCAGATAATTAGTCAATTAGTATACAAGTTTACATGTATGTAAATACTGTATAACTTACTTTGACTTGTACTTTTTATACTCAAGTATGTACGTCAGGACTTTAACTCAAGTACTAGTGTACGGGTGACTTTCACATTTCCCAAAGTAGAATTTTAACACGGCATCTTTACTTTTAAGTATGACTTTTGGGTACTTTACACAACACTGACTGTGATCACTGTAGTGCATTATGGGTCTTTTTCGACTGTTGTACCCTGGGGATCAGTGCTGCCGCCCTGCTGTGTCTTCACTAACGCACTGTGCATGCGGGGCTACCAGTCGATGAAAGGATGGACGGTGATTGATCTGTTGATCGTATCTTTGAATCGTTGTACATGAAAGGTGTCCATACAATGTAAGAAGATAATGAACAATGCCAGCACATCCTCACATTTGAGATGAATTGGTGATGAATTAAAGTGTTGGAAATCATGGACAAATTGAAATCAGGACAAAAGCTCTGATTGGGGGGGTTAGGACAATTCCAAGGGCCCCTGACTGACAGGGTCCCCAAAAAATATGTAAAAACTAATACAAAATTATTAAACCATCATCATTGAGTATATCTTTCAAGTAAAATAATAAAATTAATGATCTCTTTGATTTTCTTGTTTTTGGCAGTAAAAGTTAAATATCCATATTGACCGACCACCCCCCTGTATCTGCATGAAATGGTTTGGTCCTGCCTAAGCCACTCATCAGAGACGGTGTTTAGCTGCAGTCAGTAGAGGCGCTAGAGCTACAGTGAACACAATGTTGCCTAAATCAAAATCTGGTTTTCAAAAAAGTAAAGAGAGCAAAGAGAGAGAGGAAAGACAAAGGAAAGGGTGTCAATCTATAAACCAGTTTTTCACCAAGAAAGGTGGGTAGCCTTCAGTCTGTGAGTGGTATTAATCTGTTGGCATAATGTCCATAGCGAAATAAGCTAGCTAGCTACAGACTAGTGTTGGCCTGCATTTCATCAACATTTTATCAGTGCAGAAAAACTTTTAGCAATATGTTCAATATGTATTCATGTTAAATCATTGTCCCTGCTCCTTTTAGCAGACTTAACAACAGACGAGTCAGCAGCAGCCCAGTCTTCCCATACCTGTCCCTCCCTGTCCCAGTGAAGAAGGTGAGCAACACTGTGTTCAATGACATGACAGTTAGCGTCAATGCAGGGAGTCTGTGGGGAGTTCTCTGTCTCTCTGACTCTTTTTACCATTGCAAAAAAGAAAATGAAATATTTATTAATGACAGAAATTCAAACACAAATGATGCAGAGTATGATTAAAATAAACATGTCATTCGGACAGCTGTCTGTCAGCCCCCTATAAAATAAAAATAGCCTGTAATCCATATTTACTTCAGAATGATTTTCATTTATGAAAAACAGTTCTGAAATAAAAACACTATATGCATGTATATATATAATATAGTTCAAATTCAGCTATCACTAAAATAGAATGTTTGGTCAGTAGTTTGGGACTCTCACCTTCCTGCTTTGCAGGAGGAACAGAGGAGAACATTTCTGCTGCATGCAGACTGTGTGACTCAGTACAATCAGAGAAATGCTTGTATTTTCTGGAAATCAGAAGATTAAATTGCAACGGCCATATAGCCCCATATATGTATTTTTTCACCCCAAATCCAAAGCCAACGCCTGTGAGTCTACAGTTGTGGAGATAAATTAGACCTGCATGCAGGACGACAAAGGACACAGTGAGCAGTAACCACGTAGCAGTCATCTTGTTCTTTTCACAAATATGTGAATGATGGTCAAAAATATCATTAAAATGCAGAGTTTTATATCAAACAGCATCACATTTTTTCGCCGGCCTAAACAAGAGCCCACTTAGATTTCTTTTCATGAGGCCCAAAATCCCTGGCGGCGCCCCTGCCTCCGATCCCCAGGGTGCAACAGTCATCTGAGGTCCTGGAGACAACCCGGTACCCCATGACCTTGTGGAAAGTGACGATACGGAGCCTCAGATGGACAGCATCGCCGCACAGCTGTGATCCTCATCCTCACGGCTCTTGCCGCATGTTTCACTGATCAGCCATTTTCACGGAGGCGTTTGGTGAGCAGATGTTGTCATGTGGACACAAGCACGTGCATAATTTACCTGCTCTCGTTACAACATCTCCACATGCGTGTGTGCCAAGGAAACACGTGCGCCGCCGCACACCCACATACTTCCTCCACGGCACGCTCCTCCCCCAGCCATGACACCAGAAGTGAAGCAGTGTCAACCACACACACACACACACACACACACACACACACACACACACACACACACTCA
>CAEMYA010000115.1:1594282-1607746 GCA_903131615.1 Diplodus sargus
CTCCGAGTCTGAACACAGAGAGACAGCTGGGTGTTCGGAGATAAACGTTTAAAATGACGATATAAGGAATAAATCTGTTTTCAGAGCACGATGCAGTTCCTTTTACTCACAGCCGCGGTCCTCTTTACGCACGACCTGACCGGAGCCTTGCGCTCCGACAAGTGCGCCTCCCGGTGCGACGTGAGCTCGTGTCCGAGCCCCAGCTGCCCCGGCGGGTACGTCCCGGACAGATGTAACTGCTGCCTGGCGTGTTCGCCGCGGGAGGGAGACCCCTGCGGCCGCAAGAACGACCTGCCCTGCGGGGACGGCCTGGAGTGCGAGCTGCTCGCCGCGGGGAGGCGGCGAGGCTCCAAGGGGGTCTGCCGGTGCAAGATGGAGCACGAAGTGTGTGGAAGCGACGGGAAAACGTACGGTAACGTGTGCAAGATGAGGGCAGCCAGCCGGAAGGCCGAGCAGAAGGGGAGAGCTGCAGTCAGCCAGGCGCACAAAGGAGCGTGCTCACCTTCAGGCGCAGGTAGGGCCGCTGCGGGTGGTCCGCACGGCAGCTCTCTGGGTTTTTGGATAAAACGTCATGCAACTTCACAAAACTACCTAAACTGACTGTAAATGTTTTTTTGTTTTGTTTTTGTGGTGCAATATTACACATGTTCTATGTGCTAATACTGCAGTTATTTTTGTGTTGCACATCTTTCATCTCCTCAGATCTCTGGAAAGCAAAAAGGGTTTCTGGGAATCTTGAGTGACTTGAGTTGCTCTGAGGTCTACAGTAATACCCAACAGATTAATAGGCAGATAAAGTCAATCTCATTTGCAGCACCAATCTGGAACTGTTCGTTTTAAACCACTTCAGCATTAAGCATCTCATTTGGCATTACTGCAGAATAAATGGCTAACTTTAACAGCAGCGGAGGTTCATCCTGAATGTGACCTTTTCTCCTGGTACTGATAGCAAAACAGTGTGTGTGTGTGTGTGTGTGTGTGTGTGTGTGTGTGTGTAGGTGGTGATGGGTATTTATGTTAACGCAGCGTGTTCTTCATGTCAGCACAGGTCCTTCATTGGCCTCATCAGGCAGCCTTCGCTACAAGTTCAACTTCATCGCCGATGTGGTGGAGAAAATAGCGCCTGCTGTTGTCCACATTGAACTGTTTATAAGGTGTGTGTGTGTCTATCACATGGCATACATTTCTATTTATGTTGTATTATTTACAATATGTCTTATATCATTTTTTAACGACTTTTAAAGAAGATGTTAACATGGGGAGGGTTGGTTTAAGTGATTCTCATGCCATTGTTTGGGTTCATACATGCATTGTGAACTTTAAGAATTCACAAGCTGTGGCCTTCTGGGTAATGAAGACTTCAAACAAAAACAAAACAAGATTCAAATATGTCTGTCCTCTTCCTGCCTGCCCTCTGTGTCCAGACACCCTCTGTTCGGCCGCCACCTGCGTCTCTCCAGCGGCTCCGGTTTTATCGTCACCCACGCAGGTGTGATCGTGACCAACGCTCACGTGGTGACCCCGACTGCCACCTCCACGGGGAGGCCCCAGCTGCGCGTGCAGCTCCACGACGGCGACGCGTACGAGGCCTCGGTCAGGGATGTAGACAGGAAGGCCGACATCGCCACAATCAAGGTCAATCCTCAGGTGAGAGCGTCCACAGCGGACTCAGGACCGTTTTTTTTACATCCGGTCCAGATCACGATGACTCTCTTTATCCACTTCTCTCGGTCCAAAGTGAAGTAAGAGATAGTTTTCCAGACATTTTCTACATCCCTGACCCTAATACAAAAACCATTCGAGCCACATCCCGGCACGTCTGTGTGCCAAGTTCTGACAGCCTCCCTCTAGACAGTCATGGGGCTAGCAGGAACACTTTCATAAACAGCAGCTCTGTGACTCAGAGACACAGCGCTGCTGTGTGTATTCTCACACCCATACCTCAAATAGTTCAGCAGTTTTGTAAGCATTCAACTTCTCTCCCTTTCTGTCTCTCTCTCTCGTTCTCTCTGTCCGTCTCTCTTGTCTCTATCTGACACATCTGTCCGCGCGCATGTTTGAGCAGAAGAAGCTTCCCGTGCTGTCTCTGGGCCGTTCAGCTGATCTGAGACCAGGGGAGTTTGTGGTTGCCATTGGCAGTCCCTTCGCCCTGCAGAACACCGTCACCACTGGCATCGTCAGCACGGCTCAGAGAGACGGCAAGGAGCTGGGCATCAAGGACTCAGACATGGACTACATCCAGACTGACGCTATCATTAATGTGAGACACACACACACACACACACACACAGACACAGACACACACACAGACACACACACTTATATATACACACTGTGGCCTACCCACGGCCTGATCATTTCTTTTGTACGGTTGTCAAAGTCATGATGTAATTGTCTCTGTTCCATATTTCATGTTTCCTATGAGAAGTATGGGAACTCTGGCGGGCCTCTTGTTAACTTGGTGAGTAGAGTGGCGATAATGAGTTACATGACTGTGAGGGATTGTTCAGTCAGCCTGTCAGGGGTCAAACATAACGTAACGTCTAAACATGATCCTGGGACCAAAAATCAGGCCTCCAATTTCTCTTGAATAAAAATCTGTTGGTGCTGGTAGTGTCACATTTCAAACACAGGCACAGCTACAAATGGTATTATATCATTATTATGATATGAGTTATGAATTTTCGAATATAGCATTATTTATGTGTGTTGTTTTCCAATAAAACACAAATCAGTTGAAATAAATCAGTCTCAATCTATTTGAAACCCCCAATATACATACCAAGAACATACACACGGGCTTCTGAACCTTGCGATTTTAAAACTCAGTCACTGTAGTTTAGGCTTGAAATCAATCAAAATGCTTCTGAGGGTCTAAAAAAACAGACTGTAACTGACAATGCACTATTTTTTCATTGTTATAAAAACTTCTGTTAATCCTCCTCCTATTACTGCTGTGGAAAAAAGTTGTAGTAGTAAAAAAAAGACTTGATTTGACTTATTGTTTGTTAAATTGTTAATCACATCCAACTGGAATTTATTAAAAAATAATAGAAGCAGCTCGGATGTCAGCATATCTTTGCTCAAGGCGTCCAAATTTCACCCACATCTGAAAAAGTTAAGTGATTTAAATGAAAGAATCAAGTGGAAACAAATGACAATTCAATTAAATGTCTCTGAAAACACACATTAACTCAAATCCAACAGATTTAACAACATAAATTCAAACTTGTTTAATAAGAAAATAGATATTTACAAACATCAATGGTACATCACCCATTATCCCTGGTGCAATCACGTGTACAAGCTAACCTAACCATAAGCTAAATCAGTGGCTAGCTATGGACAAAGTTGTCCTTTGGCTGAAAGAAGCTGACAGAAAGAAAAGTAAAAAAGTTGAAAGACCGCTACTTGTTATATGAATATTACTTGTTGTAATCAAATCAAATTCTGGCATATATTTGTGTCTCAGCTTTTACTGAGTTTTGGCCTAAATGTACAACCAACATCTTTACAGTATTTTAGCTGCAGTCATTTATAGTATGTACTGTGTGCTCTGTATATGTGTACATGTGTGTATTTCTGTCAGGATTGCGAGGTGATAGGCATCAACACTCTGAAAGTGACAGCAGGGATCTCCTTCGCTATTCCCTCGGACAGGATCAGCCGCTTCCTCAACGAGTCACAGAGCAAACACAGCAAAGGTCAGAGGTCAAAGCTGCAGCAGCACCTCGGTAGAACTAAACAGCGACTACTGTAGATCCACTGTTTGTAGTTTGGAATCCTAATACCTGTAGAAATACTTTGTATGAAGTGGTTATTTCTAAGTGAATCCCAGCCCACTTTTTGGTTGTTGTTTTGACAGAAAAGACAAGACAGCAGAGACGACTCACAGAGGAACCCCAGTCTGATGCAGGTGAGAGCTGGAGTTGGAGAAAAGGATTTCAGTGACTGTGTACATGTCTGAGGGGCAGCACTGCATACTTTCTCGTTGTTTTTCAGAGTCGTCTGAAGTCAAGAGACGTTTTTTAGGCATCAGGATGCTTACTATAACTGAAAGGTGAGTTGTAACATCCACAAACATGTATCAGTTTTAAAGAAAATAAAAATGTGGGATGTTTTAAAAGGCGATGGACCTGTTTCATCCAGTGAAACTCCACTTAAAGAATTTCACTGGTGTCTTTGTCAATACTGGAATAAACACTGCTCGTATCGATGTTTTCTGTGCGTCTCAGTCTAGTAGCTGAGTTGAGACGTCGGCATCAAGACTTTCCTGAGGTCAGCGGTGGGGTTCTGGTGCAGCAGGTCATACCTGACACTCCAGCACAAAAGTATGCTCACACACACATGCAAAAACCCCAAGCACACACACACTCACACACACACACACACACACGCACACATACACACACACACACACGGCACTGAAGACACTCGCAAGGAACGAGACCGCCATTCATCAAAGTAGCTGTTCAATTCTTACTGTTACTATTATTTATTTATTATTGGGTTGCTTTTTAATGAATGCTTATTAATGTTCAATAAATGATTACGGTAAAACTTTATAATAACCATCATTCAATGAATGGCACATTTATAGTTCATTAATCTTTAGTTAATAGTTTTTACACTGTTAACAAACAATACAGTGCTGTTAAGCTATTGTTTATTGTAAAGTTGCAACCTTATAAATGATTTATGAATACTGTGTCGTTCAATTATAAACATGAATTGAATAGCCATTATATAGTTGCAGCTGATGTTTATAAACCTTTACAACTGTTTAATGAATAGTTTGTAAACATCTCATTGTTTGTTAACAGTCAAATAACAATGAACACATTTTTAATTAACTTAACATTTACCATTTATTAAAGGTGCAATACGTAAGAATTGAGCACCTGTAAAACTCAATACAAACAGGGGCAGCATATGGCTCGAGTAACCGCTAACTGCAGCTAACTGTAGCTGTCATAAGCTAGTTAGCTCAGTTAGCCATGCAGCTAGCAGTGCAGACTGGGAGTTTGAAGAACGTGGGGGGAGCTAGGTAGGAGTGTACAGCTTCAAAACTGGGACGGGTCAGGGCTTGCGTGTTGGTATGCTAACTTCCGTAGATATCTTTGCAACACAATAAAGTCAGAATCGTTGTTTCATCACGTTCTTCTGATGATTTAATCTTTGTAATGTTGTCAGCTGTAAGTCTCACATATTACACCATTAATGCTGGCTGGTAAATGATTTCTTGTCCACAAGCGATGACTCGTGACGTTAGCTATGGTCAGTCACGTCGTGTTGCATTAAAACTTACATTGCATCAGAAGGCGACTACAGTTTCCTTGTGTTTTAGTGGAGGGCTTGTGGAACGTGACGTTATAGTCAAGCTGAACGGACGGCCGGTCAGGACCACTGAAGACATCCACGCGGTGCTGCAGCGGGACGGGCCGCTCCTGCTCGAGGTTCGTCGAGGCAACGATGACCTGCTGTTCAACATCCACCCTCAAGTCATTCTACACTGAAGAACGGCGCATTTGATTTGTTTCGAGTGTGAACAAGGCTGGCATTAAAAGTCCCATTCGACCATGGACAACACACTGCAAGGGAATTATGAACAAGCCATAAATGGAAATATGAACTGATGTGGAGTGTTTTCACTTCGGATTTCTGGTAAAGCGAGAGAGAAAGAAAAACAGTGTTCACCGTCTGATGATGTATATTTTGTTTTGATGGATTTTGCTGAGCAGAATATTTGGGTGTGTTTGACAAATGCAGCAGTTTATTACAATACTCGAAATACTGCAGAGGGATGTATTGCACTGTCTGATGTATGTAAGGTGAAATCATTTCGGAATAAAAGCTTCCAAACAAGGAGCTGTACTGACATTTGTTTCCAGCTGTCGTCCGTCTGGCCAGGCAGCAGGTTCCACTCCTCTGTTTATGTCTTCTGGTCCCTCTTCCCTCCTCTCTGCCTTGGAAAGACGTTCTCTCAGTTTAAACAAACCTAAGCCGACACCGCGATACACACCCACACACACACACTCACACACACAATGGGCGAAGTCCTCTTACTGGAAAAAAAACTATTTTATCCTCTCCTGTTATGGAGATGGAAATCGTCATGCGTAACATTTTCTGAACCACGAAGTTAAGGACAGGAGAACTCCCCAGGCTGCTTTGTTGGTCTTCAGAGAATCCAGAATAAAACTAATAGCACAACTCAGGTTTGGGTCAAAATAGAATAAAAAAAACAATAATGCGCAGTCGATGTGAGCAAACTCTCTTCTTCGTCTCTTCACCTGACAAAGACACAGGTTTCTACAGGCGCTTCCCTACCATGATGGCATTACCTGAAAACGACCCCATCTGATGTGTGTGCACAGGTCATAAACTTGACCCAGACAGGCGATCCTCCCTGCTTATTTGAATTTGAATGTGCCATGTTGCTATTGGCGGCGACACAGTGAGAGACAGAAACAGAAGGACGATGGGGGGGGGAAAAAGAAAAGAAAAGGGAAAGAGACGGAGAGAAGGAAAACTGTTCCGAAAAAGAATAACAAGAGACAAATTACTAGCATATCACCCAGCAGGAGTCGTCCTCTAACGTGGGCTTCTCTGAGTCTGGAGTGTGTGTGTGTGTGTGTGTGTGTGTGTGTGTCGCTGACCCAGTTGTTTGAGTGAGTGTGTGTGTGTGTGTGTGTGTGCTGTTTTCATATCTCGCCAAGACATGCTGTCATAGCAGAGCGCCAGACTACTTTAGCGGGGACGCGGCTGTTTGTCCTCACTCAGACAAGCCTCCACATTAGAACCATATGGAACTTGAACACACGCGTTACACATTTGCCTGCATTTGATGCATCACTTTACAGTGAAGTATGTAAGATATGCAGCGTGCTCTTCCCACAAGGCCTTCATAGTTCAAACCCAATGAACGTATCGCCATCTACAGGCCTGACGGAGTTTAAACTGAACACTCACGATCCTTAGACAGACCTCTAGATGGCGCGTTGGGTATAGCATTTAGCTCCTGACGTGGCAGCGGGTGCTCAGATCACAGACTGCTGTGTGTGTGAAGCGTAGCTGGGAGCAGCAGACTACTTATAGCTCTGGCTTGTAATGTCGAAGTGAAAGTAGAGGGCACTGTTAAGCAGCTCAAACCAGATGAGGGGCTCTTATGGATGTCATGTTCACAAGCAGAGTGTCTCCAAACAGCTGGACCCGAGGCCCTTCATTTCCCTGGACAAAGTCTTGTTGTTGTAAACCCTGTCTCTGTCACTGTAAACACACCGAACGTGTTATTAATTACAAGACTTTTTTATGTGATCAACAAACCGGAGGGTCCTCCGCTAAATGTTTTTCCTCTATCGCGCAGACCCAGGTGTTGTTTACTGGACACGTGATCATAAATATACTGTTACCACCAGATGTGCTCATCACTCTGTTCCAAAAACAAGTAACACATCTAGGAGGACCATGGAATTAGTCTTTTTTTAGAGCTGAGGAGACCGATAATAGCCTCACATCTAAACTGTTTAAGGTTACAGGTGATTTACAGGGATATCCAGATGTCACTTGAGATTAGGATGTGAGTTTACTGACTCTTCTGAAGACTACTTGACTACTCTGTCATTGACAGTTAGACACGTTTATTTCATAATGCAGTGTTTCGTTTCCACTCAGACGCACCCCTCAGTCGGCGAGGCCTCTCCAGCACTTTACTCGAGTCAGTTCTTTTCATGCCACTTTCTTCTTCTTCTTCTTCTTCTTCTTCGCCACATCTCAGAGGGGAATCTGCTGCTTCTCACTGCAGTCATTTACATTCGTCTGACAGCGTTGGTTACCGGTTTCCTGACAAATTGAGATTGCCCTAGCCTATGCAAAACGAGCTTATGAAATATGATGTATGTCTTTTAATTCGACTACCCTGCAGGAACGGCACAGCTGAAACAATTAGTTGAGCGATCGTTTCTAATTAGGCAAATCAATAGGCCGCTATTAAGATGATCTTTTAAGCCATTTCTCACGCAAAAAAACATAACGCAGCTTTACAAATGTGAGGATTTTCTACTTTTCATTTAAAAACACTTCAGCAGTGTTACCAGCCACTTGTATGTGTGTGTGTGTGTGTGTGTGTGTGTGTGTGTGTGTGTGTGTGTGTGTGTGTGTGTGTGTGTGACAGCATGATAAAATGCCGTCCAGGAGACACATATTGTAGTTATATATACATGTATTATATAAAAATCAAACTTTGATTGTAACACATTAATCAGCATTCAGTGTTAAAGAGAAAACATCATTGATATTTCAAACCATCTCTGCTTCACAAGCACCATTACTAAAGCTGTCTTCAGCTCAAACTGTTTCTTTTTCTTGCTTCTCACATCCAGTTCTCATCTGCTCTACTTCTCTACACTTCTCTTTCATCATTATTTTTCATCCCAGTAATACTGAGAGCAGCCACCCGTGCTTTAAGCCCCACTGGCTGGGAAGAGGCTGGGGTTAGGTCCATGGCCCTCAGACCTCCAGGAAACACACCCATAGGGAATAATGGACCTTCTGCTCAGTCACATGTTCTCATGATGCTGTTTGCCATTCAGAGAGAGAAAGCGATGAAGACGGAGAGACATTTGTAACAGGGCGCAATTATTGGTGCCCTATATAATGTCAAACTGTGAGTCATCCGTGACCTCAGAACCTGATGACATTCTGAGCGCAATCAAGAGCTCCTCGATGGATGCTAATCAGCATCATCTGTCTGCTGTTTGCAAACAAATAGACACACACACACACACACACACACACACACACACACACACGCATTTTAAGTGTCACTCAAATTACCTGATGGAAGCGTCTGCCATCAGGGAATAAATATTCAGCTGGTTTAAGTCTTATAATGAAGAAAACCCCTCTGGATTTTGGCAGAGATGGAAAGTGACTACAAACCTTTTTTAATTTTGAAGTACTGGTTCTTTCCTTGTGTAACATAAGTTACGAGTTACTTTAAATGATAAGATCGATATAAAACATAATCAACAAATAAATGATTGGTATAATGCGGCTACCTAGAAGTATATAAGGTAATTAACATTAGCCCCACCTTCAACAGCTGCAGCGTTGAAACGAGGCTTACACGAAAATGCATAACAAGGGTCACAGAATGAGGAGTGGTTACTAGGCAACAAATGAGGATCAAATAAGGAGCGAAATTGCTCAATAAACATTAGTTAATGAGTAACTTATTTAAATGTATACTCAAACATAAGTTACAGTTTTTGTGTCCCTTCAACCAAAGTGGTCCGTCATACTGCGGGGCTGCTGAGGACTGGATCATAGACCTGTTCATTAATTAGCACGTCTCCTTTTCCCCTTTGTTCTTCATTCTTTCCTCACTGCATTATCTCCTTCATCAACCAGGCACACTCTATAGAATTGGATTAGGCATAACTCACCAACTAATGGTTCACTAGCAGTACGAGTACAGAAACTTTGTGTCCTGCAAGAGTGGCAGATAGGTTGCCACCTCAATTAGCCGGCTAGTGTTCACAATGTTACCTTGAGGGGACAAATGATTTCAACATCAGTGGTGTTGTGAATGCAATAGTTGGGGGAAGATATACTTTTGCACTTCTTTTTTTTTTTTGGAGTAAATTCTAAACGTGGGACTTTTATTTGTAACTGAGTATTTCTGAATTGTGTTATTGCAGCTTAATAAATCTGAGTAACACCACTGGATTTGATGTCTGTGTGCTTGTGGGTTCTCATATGGTCAAGGGGAATGAGTAACAAAGGACTGGGAAGCGCTCCAAGAAAAAAAACATTGCAAAAACAGTAAACTCACACTATGTGGCTTCGGCTGAATCGTGAGCGAGCCCCACAGACTCACGGCAAAGTTGCGAGTTGGAGGAACTTTGGAGGCACAGACTGCACACTGGGGCATCTGGCATGGCAGCAGAGCCATAGACAGATTGGACTCAATTAAAAAAAAAAATAAATAAAAAAAATCCTGTTAAACTGTGGCATTGCAGTAGTACAGGCCCTAACTACTTCCATCTGTCTGCAGTCCAACTCTCTCGCTGCATGACTCAGAGCATTATTGACAAAAACTACTGTGGGAAAATTACTGCGAGAGGAGAGGAGAGGAGAGGAGAGGAGAGGAGAGGAGAGGAGGGGAGGAGAGGAGAGGAGAGGAGAGGAGAGGAGAGGAGGAGAGGAGAGGAGAAGAGAGGAGAGGAGAGGAGAGGAGAGGAGAGGAGAGGAGAGGAGGAGAGGAGGGGAGAGGAGAGGAGAGGAGAGGAGAGGAGAGGACCTTTGAGTGGACATTTGGAGAGAATATGAAGTCTCTGAACCCACTTCACACACATCCACCCACACAAAACAACACAGTACAGTACAGCTAAAGGCAACATCTCTGTTACAATGAGGCTCCCCAACTGGACAATTAGTCTCAGAGAAGGCTAAGTGGATCCATGTGCTGTTGTGTTGGGTGTTCGTCCTTGAATTGTAAACTGCGCCTCCACCTCCACAAATGTGATTAAATAGATTTAAGTGCAGAGATGCTCATTTCTACCTTTATGATAGCAGCGACATGGAATATTTCCTTTTTCGAAAAGCCATAGTTTTTGAAGATTTAAAGAGGGCTGGGATTCCAGAGTGCGATGTGAGTTTTCTCTGGAAACGCTCCGTCTGTCCGCAGTCATTTTAAAGTTGCTGTTGGACTGCAGTGAGACAGGGGGACGACTCCTCCCTCAGCGTGTCCCCGGCTCACTCTCCGTCCTTCCAGTCCGAACATCTCTCCGGGGGCGATTATGCAAGAAAAAAGTGGGTGGAATCATTTTCAGCCCCAGCCTCAGCTCTCACTCTCTGCCTCATCTCTTTTGTGCACTTTTAGTTTTCTTACTTCCAGCATCTACGTCTATTTTCACCCTCGCGCCTCTCGGAAGTTTTCTCCAAAGAAAGATGAGTCTCCCCCGACTCCCTCGCCGTCAAGCGCAAGACTGAGGAACGAATCCAGTGTGAGCTGAGGACGCTGCACTCGTATTCCTCAAAGACCTTTCATTTCTTTATCTCTGAGTGTTAATGTGGTTGACATTTAATCCCCCAGTGAGGGAAATGTTTAATATTGCAGTACACTTAAAGATTCTCTGGGCTCCTGGGCGTGGAGCAAAAAAGGAGTCGTGACATTAGACATTGGCATATAAGGTGAAATTCACCAATCCACTCTGGTACATTTTGTGATTTTTTTCGTATAAGAATTCATCACAGAGCCATTCGAGACCATTAGAGGCACTGTTTGTACAAGACAACTGTAGACTTGTCGTGTGTTATACTGTATCATTTCAGCTGTATTTTAAGCAGCTGTAATCACTGTTTTGGTTTGCTCGCCGAACCAGCCTGCCGCTACCTGCCCAGCACCACACAGCACACACACGGCTATGGCTAGCTGGTGAACATAGTGAAGTGTTTAGGAGCTAAGGAACCAGACATTTCCCTCAGGAGATGGCGGAGACCTGAACAGAGCTGAAAAGAGAGCAAACATTGGTCTGACGCACAAAGTGAATCCAGTGTGTGTTTTTCTCATTATGCACACAGCACGTCTCTAGTAAGGAAAATACACTTGGTATCAGTATCAGTTTAAAGGGTTCATTAATTGGACATTCTATGGCATAGAATATAAACAACACGCTGCACGTTTTAGTCCCTTCGTGCTACTGACAAAACTAAAATTATATAATGGATGAATAAATAATAAGTCACAAGTCAGAACATTGTTTGTGGGGGAGTGTGGAGAATGAGTCGAGTCTCTCGGCCTGAGAGAAGAAGCTGCTCTTTAGTCCGGTGATACTTCTGTATCTTTTACCAGATGGCAGCATGGCGACCACCCTGTGGCTGGGGATGGGTGTTGTCTTTTAGTATCCATTGGGCTCTGTGCAGACATCTCATTTCACTGATGCTCTGTAGATGTGTGCCAGTGATGTTCTGTGGGGTTTTATTAATCACCCTCTGTAGAGCCTTCCTGTCCTTGGCCGTGCACGGACAATATCAGTCAGGTCCAGACGATACATCACCTAGACTGACCATGACCTGGATGACTGAAAACCTTCATCAACATTAAATAGGAATGTTTCCAGCCAGGATTCTCTCTAGTGCTCCTCTTAAGGTTCATTTCCTTAAGAAAGCTGTTTATTTACATTGAGAGTTAGATGAAATGGTCAACTTAGCTTAGTATGAGGTCTAGAAGCCAGGGGAAACAGCTAGCATGGCTTTCTTCAAGTGCAAACCTGACTAAAGAATATATTTTGTTACATTTTTAAAATGTGTAATATAAAATTTTACGCCAGAATTGTCAAAAAAATGTACTAAAATGATCAACAGAATGTGAAGAAATATCAGTTTTGGTGACATCTAATGAAGTGAGCATGCTAACTTACAGTCCGAGGCTGTTATGTTTTTTTGGTGCTAACGCTAACACTCACCCACTGTGTTGGGCTTCAGTTTGGACATGCTCAGTTCAGCTAATAGGGCTGCTAGCTACATGGCTAACTGAGCTAGCTGGTTAACAACAGATACAGTTAGCAGCATCGCTGGTGATATGGATATTCTTTTTTTTCCAGTATTAATTAAACAGGTGGCCAATTCCTACATATTGCATCTTTAATTATAACACAAAAGGACTGATGTGGTTTTGAGTTAAATGCCGTGATTATTTATTTACAGCGGCCGGGAGCATTGACCTCCCGGAGACTTTATGATGTAACATCAAACCGCGGATGGAAACATTTACATTTCTGTTTGTGTGTAGATTAACACGTGAAACGGTGAGCTAGAAAGCTGTCGGCAGGTTTGTTTTGTTTTTTTTACCTTGCAGAGAGCCGTGCCAGCTGGATCCCCCCCCCCCCGCGCTCTCATATGCAGGGCTAACGTGTCTGCTGGCTGCAGCTCAGTGCACAAACGCGATAGTGCCATCAGCCCTTTTTCATCGGAATCTCGGCAAAAGAAAATGAATAAGCGCACCAAAACGTCTACTCCTTTGAGATTAAAGTATTTGTCATACTCTGAGCTAAACTGTTGAGCAAAACTCTTTCAAAACAGAGACAGGAGCCAGAGCTTTGCTGTGGTTTTACACAAATTCCTCAGATTTGGATGGCCTCGCACACACCCTGCCGAGGAAATGAGACAAACACGCACGCAGGCACACACAGACACAGACACACACACACGGTCGCACAGAAAAGTGAGCCCAGAAATTCTTTTGTCAGGGCTCCAGTGATAGCTAAATCCTGTGAGCCCTTCCTCTGTCTGTCAACTCCCTCTTTCTGGCAGACTGCTGACTCATGCTTTCTGTCCCCCCTCCACCACCCCCTCCACCCCGCCACCCCTCCCCTCTCCATGTCTCTCTTTCCTTCTAAAAATCCAGTCTGCAGCCTTTTTTGTCAACTCTTTCCCTCCTCTCTTCCCGAGGCATTTCTT
>CAEMYA010000115.1:1614691-1632031 GCA_903131615.1 Diplodus sargus
ACACACACACACACACACACACACACACACACATTCCACAACTGAATATCTCTTTTATTTCATTATTGCAAGCAGTGCCACAGACACACGACTCCACAGGACCTTTTCATGCAAAAACACTATACTGTTATTTTTTTTAAGGGGGGTGTAGGTATTTGGAATCTGCGTGCAAACACAGTGGCAGTCCCCATCTTTGATATTAACTGCTTGCATGAATATTGCTCAGGCGTCACATGAGCCAGCAACCGACCGCACGTGCGGGGCGCACGGCATCGCCAGCGAGAAGAGGAGGCGCTGGATAGTGCGCATGACCGAGCGTAAACAACAGCGCACTTGAGCAACCTGAAGTCATCATTCCCGCTGCTTTCTCTGCCACGGACAAGCGGGAGCAGGGTAATTACTGGGGGATACGTGGGAAGAACACCAACACTTAATGAGTTTAGGTGACATGTTAAGCGGCCACTGACACTGACAGGAAGACTTTGTTTGGGCGTTTCAGCACCGGACAGCTCTCTCTCTCTCTCTCCCCCCTCTCTCCCCCGCGGGTCTCGTGCTCACAAGCGCGCTTCTGGCATGTGCGCCGAGAAAGTGTCCGTCAGTCGCAGCCGGTGCGGGTCACGGGCGGAGAGCATGGCGGACTCCCCACAGCATCCTCCCAGCAGCAGCCGCCGCTAAACCTCGAGAGATGAGCGGCATACCGCAGTTCCTCCTGGAAGTGTCCATCGTGGTGGTCGCCGTCGTCTCGCTCCTGACAAACTTGTCGGTGCTGCTATGTTTCACCCAGAGCTCCGAGCTGCGCGCCCACGTGCCCGGCATCTTCGTCCTCAACCTCTCCTTCTCCAACGTCCTCCTCACGCTCGTCAACATGCCCGCCACGTTCCTCGGGGTGGCCGCGGGCGCGAAGCCCTTCGGGGACTCGTTCTGCCGGGCCGTCAGCTTCGCGGAGACTTTCCTCACCACTAACGCCATGCTGAGCATGGCCGCGCTCAGCATGGACAGGTGGGTCGCGGTGGTGTTCCCGCTCAGCTACTCCAGCAAGATGCGCTACAGGGACGCGCTCCTCATCGTGGCGTACTCCTGGCTGCAAGCCCTCACCTTCTCCCTCACCCAGCTGCTGATGGACTGGGGCGGCTACAGCCACACGTACGCCTCGTGCACCGTTCACCTGGACGCGGGGGAGAGGTCGCAGTTCGCCGCCTACGCGACCTTCACGGCGCTGTTCCACTGCAGCAGCTTCGCGCTCTGCCTGCTCGTGCTGTGCTTCGCCTACCTGAAAGTTCTGAGGGTGGCCAGGTCGCACTGCAAGAGGATAGACGTGATCACGGTGCAGACCCTGCTGCTGCTGGTGGACATCCACCCCAGGTGAGGGTACACACCGGGGGGCGGGGGGCAAACTTTGAGGCTCAACAGATGTTTTCACAGCGGAGAGGAGCAAAGGGCTTTTGAAATGCAAATGATTTAGATGAATGCATCATCTGATTGAATCTTTTTGTGTCTGCCTGTCTGTCTGTCAGTGTGAAGGAGAGGTGTCTGGCTGAACAGAAGAAGAGGAGGCAGCGCGCCACTAAAAAGATCTGCATCTTCATCGGCTCCTTCATCCTCTGCTTTTCACCCTATGTTATAACAAGGTAGGTCATTTTATCATCATTACTTTTTTTATTTATATCACAGACTTGTATGGCAGCCGGACAACTTACTACATGATGATGATGATGGTGTGTGTGTGTGTGTGTGTGTGTTTGTGTGTGTGTGTGTGTGTGCGTGTGTGTGTCTACAGATGCTTTTACAATAATGGCCCCTGAAGAAAATCAAACGTTTCCTGTGTCCGGTGTGTCTGACGATACAATAATGGGTTTATATTGATCGCGTGTGCATCTGACAGTGTTACATGGTGTAACATCGGCAGCACAGAGACCAGACATGAGTTACCGAAAACATCAGCAGCCTGAATGATTTAGATACAAGAGCGCTGGAACTTTACTTCAGTGGTTTATGTTTGTTATCTCACGGGAGGGGGGAAACCTCTCTGATACAAAATGTCAACACAATGTCCTTTAATAAGGCATTATTTATTGTATGGATATTGTAACGGATTGCATTATGCTTTGCAATGCCTATCCATGCATCTGTGAGATGGGATAAGACACGATAAGATATACGCTGCTGGCCTCCAGGGGGAATTTGGCTTGAGCAATGTTAGCTTTTCACATTTCAGTCTTCAAAAGGTGCTCTGTGTAAAACATTGCAACAATTAACATAATCCCCTTTTTATTCTCATGCGATGTGGAAAATGAGACCTTCCCCGTCTCTCGGTTGCCTGTACAAGCCTGTGGAGGATTTGCCGAGGTCGCTTAATGCTGCTGGATTGTGGGTTTTTTTTGCGGAGGACCCGGGGTCTGATTTTGAGCGACAGTCCAAAGGATGTGACTTGCACATTCTCAGGCGCCTCGTCTCCGTGCCTCTCTGCGCTCTGCTAACAGAGAGCAACAGCAGCTAACCTTCATTTAGAAATGGAGCCTGCTGACATAAACTAACGACCGGCTTCCAGCACAGCGCAGAGGTCCCTGAGAGCCCGTTTGAAGTAATCAGCTGAGTATATATATATACAGGGTTCAGACAGGACAGCTAATGAAGACACTCTGGGCACCTATTTACACCAATGATCTTGAGAAAAATAAGTCATGATTTTGAAAAACCATCACGTAATTATATTTTAGTGTCTCGTCTTGATTTGCAGAAATGGGCGTCCATATTTATTATCATTGCCTTTTAAATGGACTCCCTCTGCTTGTGCTCCTCCTGCAGGCTGCTGGAGCTGGTCCCCTCTGTGCACATCCCCCGGTACTGGGGCATCGCCGCCAAATGTCTGTCCTACGGCAAGACCTCCAGCGACCCGTTCGTCTACTGCCTGCTGCGGCACCAGTACAGGAAGGTCCTGGTGAGCATCATCAGCCGGTTCATGAGGAAGGATCATTACGCACTGTCCATCCACAGCACGAGCAGCACGCTGGACACCACCGACGACAACTGCCTCACCAGAGTCACCTGAGCCTGATGTGCGTACATGTTTAGATGGCTCAACACCTGCATACCCTCTGGTCAGGGGCAGCCCCGCAGATGGGAGAGAGTCCGCGTCTTTAACACGGAGGTGGGGGTGGAGCGCAGGGCTCTTTAGGCCACAGCGTCGTCCGCTGGGAGATCTGTGAAGGACACAGCGTATACTCGTTGAGCCCGCACTGGCCTCCGATGTGTGCCAAAGGCCTTCTCCGACTGTTTCCACAGGGCTCGTCAGTTTGCCGGCAGAGGCATAGCCAAGGATGCACCACATGAAACACAGAACACCATTTTTATTGCTATGATCAGTGTAAATGTTGAAGTAACCTTGAACTTGTCAGAAAGTGGTCTTTCAGTGAAAAAACTGCCAAAAAAAAAGGTGTTCACCCTGGTGGCTCTTTTGAAGCTAATATTGGAGTTTGTGTTAATGGCATTGGACACAGAGTGTAAAAAAAAATGTGTGTGAGGATGTGTAAAGATGTTACATCACAGCAACAACACAGATTTAATAAAGTCCACTGCCACAGACCCACTGTGAGTCAGTTCGTACCTTTCGGTAACACTGTGATATTGTCACGCTGTAGCAACGCTTCACAGCTTTTTTTTTTTGCCCCGTGACAAAGAATCACATGAGCTGTGAGCAGTTCAAACGCAGATTGATTTTCACTTTCAAATTTGTCTCATTTGAAGGACGTTTGAAGATGTACATTTATACAGTACACAAGGAGAATTGACAAAAGTCAAAAGACAATTTAAAGCAAAGGGCTTTGTCTTTTCCTTTAAAGGACACCCATTATATTTTACACTTTCCCTTTCCCTTTCCTTCGGTGTTTCCTATTGGTTCTGGTGTATGAGAAAGATCCTGAAAGTTATCCACACCAACAGGAGCTCCTCTCTCCTACAGAAAACACTGCTCCTGGAATGCCTCATCAGTAGTCCCGCCTTTAATTCTGTGACTTTGTGACTTCACACTGCCTCACCATGTCACACATTTGCATGCCCGATGCATACTCATGGTATAAATTAAGCTAACCGGAAGCTAAAATCTGACTCGGGACATGGTGAGCAGTGCTGACTCAGGCGTGTGGGAGCTGACCAATCGGAGCAGACCAGGCATACAAGAGGGAGGGGCTTAAAGAGACGGGAGTCATGCATATTTGCATATTTTGAGTTTTAAAGCATGTAAACCTATTATAGTAGTAACGGAAAATACAATAATAAACCTGAAAATCAGAGCAATGTGTCCTTTAATAATTATAATCACATGTATTGTACGACCCTCTTGGGAATCATCAGCCCCGTGTTAGGAACCACAGCTTCAGACATATCATACATTCCTGTGATAATCTAAGCAACCAATTAATAGATGATAATTGCAGGAATACCACAGCCATGGCATTAAGGTTGAAGGGGTTCCACAGACTAATGGTGCAGAAGTGGTGTTGAAGTGGTGAGCAGGCTCAGCAGCCCTATTATGTCAAACAAAACAGGCATAAACTTCCCTCAATCCCACCCCCACACAGGCCACGTTTCTTCCTCATGTTCACTCTCTCTCTCTCTCTCTCTCTCTCTCTCTCTCTCTCTCACACACACACACACACACACACACGGCTCCGTGCAGTGAAATATGATCGGCGCTGGCTCTGGACGCACAGAGCCATAATCCTGGCACTTTTTTTTCGGGTCAGGGATGCTCTGCGCAGACAAAGGAAGGAGGTCTCCGTGCTGTGGGTGGTAATTATCATCCAGCCTGGAGAACGGGAAAAGTTAGAGCTTCAAACACACACTGCCACATCACACACCGCCGTGTTTTTTTTGGTCAAGCAGCTCTCTCTGCGCTCCGGCAACATGCATTCAGGACTTTGGGTGCTGCTTCTGTCCCTGTGTGGAAGTTCGCGGTGCGCCCCGCAGCAGACGTGCCACCCCGGAGACGAGCTTTTGGGTAAGGAGTCGCTTCAAATGGAAAGTAAAGGCTCGTAGAAAATAAGCTGAAGGACGCGCGATGACGCGTGATAGCGGAGGGGACAGAATCTGAGAGTGGGCAATTGAGGATTTAAGACTGAAAGAACACATAACACGCAGATTATTTTAAATATTTGATAAATGCTCTTGTCATTAAATTCTGTGTGTGCTATTTAGTTTGTTAAATAATATAATCTCTAATTTCTGGCAGTTTACCTTTAAATTCTGTATCAGTCCAGTACAGTGTGGTAGACACGTTGTCACCTGCTGTTTTTTTTTTCTTCCAAATTTGTTTACCTGTGTTTTTGTCCTCAACAGTAATAAAGCATGTCACTCTCTCGACTCCAATCTTGTTTTTTAAGAGGTCGCCCCCTAGCGGTTTGATTTGTGACCCACTACTATTTCCATGCTTTTTTTTTCTTTTTCTTTTTTTTTAAATGTGTGTTCCTTTGACCTGTCTTCTCTCACAGGAAGATGCAGCAACAACGACTTCGAAGAAAAACGTAGGTGGAAAATTGATTTCACACTGGGCCTTTATACACCAAGTCATGTCTGTGATGGATTGTTCAAGGTCAGATTTGTATTTTCCAGGTAGCGAGGGTGTCACTGTAGTAGAACTTTAAACTTTGCTGTTATAGAAACAATGCTTCATACATCTTTTGATGCCATTGTGAAAATAAGCCCAAGGCACACAACAACCTGCACACAGTGCTGCTACAGGTGAAAATCACTGAGCACTAACCAACACATTTGTGGTAGTTATAATATCTTTGCAGCATCTTTTTAAAGGTACACTTTGTGACTTTTGCATTCTCCCACAACAAAAGTCAAGCCTGTTTTTACACATATGGCTCTGAAGTACAGCTAAAGCCCCCATTATCTCTTGCAAACTGCTATTCCACATATGACGTTTTTTTCGTTTATAGGCCTGTAAAAAATTTGCATAGAGCACCTTGAGACATATGGTTTCAAAAATGTATGTAAGTATGGATACTTATGACAACCTCACCGTGTACACAAAGTGATCAGAGCACAGTAAAATGACATGTTAGCAACACTTCATAATAAGTAAGTAAAAGAAAGTCATAAAGTGAAATTACATTAATAGTGTAATACTCGGATTATGTTACTGACTACATTTGTAGACAGGTGATTAGTAACTGTATCCGAATACATTTTTAAAGTGACCCTTCCAACGCTGCTGACATGTGACACAGTAAGTGGACTGTGTGCCGTTAGATGAGCTTCCATGCCATGGCTTGACCTTCAGGGCTTTTAAAAACAAACTATTTGAAACACCAGGTGCCACTGCAAGATGCAACAGGTCTTGTCCTCAGAAAGCTGGTCTCTGAGAGAAAAGGGGGCTGCAGCCATCCAGCATGCAAATCTGCAGGGGAGGATTTATAGAGGTTCGAAAATCCCATTCTGTACTTTTCCATTTCAGAGCACCAGGTGCTGCACCAGCCAGGTGTTTTCTTTATATAGATCACAGTGTTTCTCGGCTTCTCCTAAAGAGCGTAAGCCATAAAAAGATGTAGTTATTTTCAGTCCGAGGATTGTTCTAGCTCCAGAAGTGAACCTCCAACAACCAAAGAAAAAGCTTTTGCTTTACTGACTGAATTATACATGAGGTAACACATCCCTTTTCAAAAGTTTATTCAGCAGCTTTCTCTGCCTTTTCTGTCCCATAGCAAAGTGCACCGAGCTGAACCTGGGCTATTGTAATGACATGGAATACTCAAGGTGGGTTGTAGAGGTTGGTGCTAATGTGGGCCAGATATTCAGTGCCTGAAATAAAAACACTCCTTTAAACTAGTATGCATACATTTGAAAGGATAAGTTCAAATTGAGCCATTATCAACACAGACCCGTGCCAATTGGAAAGTAGGGTGAGCTTCTGTAGTCCACAAAGCATTTTTTTTTAGCTTCACAATAAAACATTCCCCTAAACAACTCCAGCAGATGGGGACTTGTTTTCCTTGCTAACGCTAATGCGCTGTGCTTTGACTGTGCCTGTAAAATGTGTGTGAATAAAGTCTGTTAAGATCAAATTTCGATCTCAGGCATTTCTGAGAGTTGGAATCCCATAGCGGATAATGGCTGAATTTTCTTGTTGGGATGAACTTATCCTTTAAGTCAGTGCTGTTATAATGTAGATGTAAAATGTGCATAAAGTTCAGCCTCTTTTAGGTATCATGTTTAACAACTGCCCTTCCAGAACCGTGTTCCCCAACATCCTTGGCCACCGGAATCGCATGGAAGCAGAGTCCGGACCAGAGTACCTCCTCCTGAGCGTCATCCATGCCCTGCTCAACGGGGAATGCACCCCGGAGATACGTCTCGTAGGTTGCTCAGTGCTCGCTTCGCCCTGCCAGAATGACAAGATGATCCGACCCTGCCGCAGCACATGCGAGGCACTGAGGAAGGACTGTGCTCACTCCTTTGAGGCCATCGAAATGGCCTGGCCCTACTTCCTCGACTGTGACCGCTTCTTCGCCAGCGACCAGGAGGGCTGCTTCGACCCGCTGGCGGGACTGAAAGGTACAGTTCACACTCTCGTATTGCACCGTTTGGATCAATGCATATACCCTAAATCCTGGTATCCCTCCTCCAGCCAGACAGGAGATAGCATTGTCCAGCCTCTCTCCTGAAGAGCCCAGCACCATCATCCAGTTCACCTACACCACCAACGCCCAGATGTACAGCTTACTGAAGAGAACCGCGGCCAAGTGCTCCCACATCTCTCAAGTGTACAGCATCGGACGCAGCACGGAAGGCAGAGATCTACTGGTTATCGAGTTCAGCAACAACCCAGGACAGCACGAGCTATGTGAGTAAAGAAGAGCTGCATAGATTGATTGTCTGTGTCTGTTTTTCTGATTTATTCAGTTCTTCTTGTTACTTCCTGTGTAAAAAAACAAACAAAAAAACATCTATTTCTGTGGCCTTCATCCCCTGGTTACCTCGAATCAGCCATGCTCAATTAAAAACGTTGATGAACTCATTTGTGGCCACTTGGGGGCAGTGGAAACAAGCTGTAAACATCAACAAACATATTATGGTGAACTATACTGAGCAACATTAGCATTAATTTGGAGTTGTGTTTACAGAGATTTGGCAGATGGAAGTTGTGTAGCGTACAGTACAGTGGGTTTATCCAGAGAGTGAACCTTTGTGGGCAAAGTGAGACCAAAACAATGAGCTGAAAGACGCTACAAGTGAACCTCAGTAGAGCTGAGGGGAAGGGCAGTCAGGTGATAACTCACCTTCAACATCACACATAGTAATTTGACTAAACGACATTGATAAGAGCACCTGTCATATTACTGTTCCCTAATTTGTATTACGGTCTCTTATTTCAACTAACTCTTGACTGTACTGTGTTCATCTGTCAGCATTTTCATTACCGTGGCATGGATTGTGTTGCCTTTTCGATCTTTTTTTTTTTTTTACTTACATGCATCTGCTTTTCAGCAATACAATACTATTGGAGTTCACTGCATTTTTTGAGGTGGTGGGTGGTAGTGGAGGCCATAATATTTCTGTTAAGGGCCCCGAAAATTCTTGGGCCGCCCCTGAAATGATGCATCGTTAAGTTTTTAATTAGCCAGCTGTGTTTGGAGTAGTCAATCCACTGAGGACATCAAAAGCGCTTTAAAAGCAACAGGTTGAGGCTGTGATCTCGTAGGACACACATTACAAAACAGGTTGCAGGTGCAACAATAAGTTAGCACGATGGCGAAATGAACCACCACTCAACAGTAGTGCATGGGAAGATGAGAGCTAACAGCTCATTGTATTGATTTAAAGCTGTTTTAGTTCCATCTTACCACTTCTTTCCAGCTGCAGTAGGCTATTCTAAGCTCTGCTGAACCCAGTTTCAGACAACCTTACCTATCTGGTGAACATGGTGGATCAATGAGCTGCTTAAAAGCTGAGTGAATGCTGATTTTGCTATGTGTCTGATGGGTTTGCAGAAAGGAAACTGTTTGCATTGTCGCAACAGATTTCTAGAGGGAGAAACTATTGTGGTTATAACTGCCCCAAAGTGACCTATAGGCGTCCATTAATGTAACTTTAACCACATTTGCTTCTGTCTGCAGTGGAGCCAGAGATTAAGCTGGTGGGCAACATGCATGGCAACGAGGTGCTGGGCCGCCAGCTGCTCATCTACCTGGCGCAGTACCTGTGTTCAGAGTACATCCTGGGGAACCATCGAATTCAGACCCTCATCAACACCACCCGCATCCACCTGCTGGCCTCCATGAATCCAGACGGCTATGAGCTGGCTGCCGCAGAGGTAGAGGATAGCAATGATCCGGAGCTCAACAACCAGGAAGTAAATACTGTTAACAGAAACAAAGACAAACCGCCATTATCTGCTCTGGATGCATTGCCTGTTCACAACGCTTTGCTTGGGGTCCGAAGGTGGAGGCTTGAGGTACTCTCTGAGGGAGCACTGCTAATCTAGATGTCTGTTTGTAGGTTGTGAAATGGGACACCATGAAGTAATATTATGAGAATACTGTAGCTGTAGCATATCTAGAAAGAGAGCACAATGTGCTTTCGCTGAAGAACAAAGTACAGAAGAAAAGTAGTTATAAGTCAGTGATTTTGGTAGATTTCTGGTAGAATTATGTTTTTTAAAGTTAAGGTTCAATCCTAGTCCAGTTGCTAAAATGGATGGAGTACTCAAGTCTTCCACCTTCAACCGTTCACCCTTTTTTCTACTAACCAGGGAATTCAACACTAACCATCACTTCAAAAGCTTGATGTTCACTAGTTTTAGTCTTCTGTGTTTGAAACCTCTGAGCCTTTTAGCTCCAGTAATAACAACACTGACACAACCTTTGGTCAAACACGTTGTGCATTCTTTCACTAACGTCTCAGGCCGTGTCACTGTGCCTCTAGCAAGCACTGCATGTATGTATCCTGTAGACTGATCATGTGCATGTCATGCAGGTCACATTCTCATGTCAACTGTGAAGGTCATGATTGTCCATGTATGCAGTATGCTGTGTAAAGGTACTCAGTGTTGTATGCATGGGATGGGTTTAAGTCTGACTGACTGACCTACTGCACTGGTCTCAGTGATTTACTATACTGTACACACATACATGGCTGAAACATTAATCAAAGTTTGAGGCATTTTGTGCCTTTTGTTAGTCTGATCACATTTCAGATGTATCCTGTAAACCAAACTCAGTTGAATTTATTTATATTATGGGTATTGCATGTATTATAGAACAATTTCAATTATACCTAGTGCATCAAAGGTGTTTACTGAAACCTTAAACTGTTTCCATATTTGGGCTGTATATGGCAATGTATATGGATCATTCCATACCAACTCACCCAGGCTGCTCCTGGTTTATGTCATGGATTTTCTTGAAGAAAAAATAAATCATGTAACAACTTCCATTAAATTCATGGAACCTCATAAAATTTAATAGCTGTACTGTAGGTATCACTCAGATAGAAAAGCTTGACTCCAACACTCCAACACAGTACAAATCATGCTCGAAGTAAAATGACTGAATGTATTATTACAGCCCGTAAAATGTAGGAATAATATGAATATTAACACTTCACATGAGATAGTTTCAAGGAAATTGAATTAGTCCTTCTCTGGAAGTTCTACTAAATTATTAGATTAAATAAAACTAAACGTTTTGAAGAAAAATTCATGACATATTATGTGGAAAGTTCTGAATTCTGGGTGAGTTGGCCTGGAATGAGCCATATACACAGCGTTTGCTTACAGTATGTAATAATATGCAACAGTTTGCAGAATCCAAAAATCCCTTTTTGATTGTTTGGATGGATCAAAGATGAATTGCATTTGGTGCTCCCCTCAGTTTAATGCACATTGGCCTTTCTATTGTAATTTGCTAATTTTTGCCAGTTTTTTTGCTTTTTCTCGTGACGGATATATGGTCTTGTCTACATGTTGACAACAGAAGTAACACAGATAGTCTAACATGCTCCTTCTCATACTGAGGACTAACATTCATATAGTTTACTCATATTTTCATCACATAATCACGGCTCTTACTAATGTCTACACCTCATCATCTTCATTATCATTGTTGTCATTGAGCCACATGTTGTCACTCTTTTTAATCCTCCTAGCTGTTTGAACCCAAATGTTTCAGGGTCATTTGCTCAACGGTTGGATCAGTGGACGGGCCAACGCCCAGAATATTGACCTCAACCGCAATTTCCCGGACCTCACCTCGCTTTTCTACCGCAACCGCCGCAGCAGGCACTACCGCATTGACCATATCCCAATCCCTGATGCATACTGGTTTGGCAAGGTTAGAGGATGTTTTTTAATTAATCAGATTCATGGAGTATTATCCCTATTAGATACAGTATTTCCGCCTGAATCCCAAAACAATCCAATCCTACCTTTGGGCTGTAGGTGGCACCAGAGACCTACGCAGTGATGAAGTGGATCAGGTCACTGCCCTTCGTCCAGTCTGCCAGCCTTCACGGCGGGGAGCTGGTGATCTCCTATCCCTTCGACTTCTCCAGAGACGTGCACGAGGCGAAGATGTTCTCACCCACTCCGGATGAGCAGGTAGGGAGGGAGGATGGGCGACTGAATTTGTGGATTGATTGGTAGACCCTCATATTCCCTCGCTCACCACGCACAAATAATCTCAGGCCTTCAAGCAGCTGGCTCGCACCTACGCGGACGCCCACGCCACCATGTCAAACAATGACACAGATAGGTGTGGGGCCTCCTTTTACCGGACCAGGGGCATCATCAACGGTGCTTTGTGGTACAGTTTTGCTGGCGGTGAGATACAACACTTTTCAAACTGCAGGGAGAACCATTGCATTCTTTTCTAACCTCTCATCAGGGACTCATTATGTACATACCTCCTTTGCAGGTATGTCAGACTTCAACTATCTGCACACTAATTGTCTGGAGATCACCGTGGAGCTCGGCTGCGACAAATTCCCCTCAGAGGCCGAGCTTTACCCAGAGTGGAAGAGGAATAAGGAGGCTCTGCTCAGTTTTATGGAGTCTGTAAGTGTTGGAGGGGCCGAGAAAGAAACGACCAGTTTGTGTTCAGTTGTACACATTTTTCTTTGAACAGTAAATTATTCATACAACGTATAGTGATCGCCGGGTGTCACATCAACTTCGCAGGTGCAACACTTGTAACAAGCAAGTTTGACGAGGAGAGGACAGAAAGTGTTCAATTAGTTTTGATAATAAGATTTTCTGTCGTGCTCCCTCTCCAGGTCCATCGAGGGATAAAGGGAGTAGTTAAGGATACTGATGGAAATGGGATAAAAGGTGCAACTATCTCCATCAGGGGGATCAGGAAAGATGTCACCACAGGTAAACACATCCTACCTGGTTACACATTTTCCATTTGGGATAACTTTGTTGTCAACTTTTGGTATGTATGGTCTAGCTGTGAGGTGTGCAAAGCTACTGTGGCTATTAAACATTTGCAGGCATGCTAGGAGCATGGTCCTTGGGGCGGCAACGTCAGTGAGTTGGTCACCCGCCACCACATTGGTCCTGTCTTTAGCAATTATTGGATAGTCGACCCTGAGACTTGGTACAGATATTCATGGTCTCCACATGATGAATCCTAATGCCACTGAGGACCCACTGATGGTTCATCATGATTTTTACATTTATTGTTTTGAGTGAAATGTCTCGACAGATCTTGGACGGGTTGCCATGATATCTCGCACACACACGTATCACTTTGGTTATCCTTTAGCTGTTCCTTGAGTGCCTTCATCAAAACAAAATCTTAATACGTCGAATACTTTGGTTAATGAGCAGATACCTGAAAAAGTAACAATGTTCCCTTCAGCCTCAAGTGTTCAGGGCACCTAAACTAGGATCATGAACATTTTGAGTACGTGAGCATGCTAAAATTAGCATCTAGTTTAAAGGACCACATGGCAAAGTTCAGCCTTGCAGAGCTGCTAGCACGACTTGTTTATATGTATATTCTCCCCTTTTGTATTCAAGAGGTCTCCTTTGCAGCACTCTTCTTTCATTAATTTAATCTCCTCCCTGACATGTTGTGTTTCCCCTCTAACCTCTCCTCCCCACCCTCCAGCTGACGATGGAGACTACTGGCGGCTGCTGAACCCAGGCACTCACATCATGACAGCCACAGCCAAGGGTTTCTCCAGGGTCAGTAAGAGGGTTCACCTGCCTCACAACATGAACAAGGCTGGACGTGTCGACTTTGTCTTGGAGAAGGTTGGCCCTGCTCTACATTATCCTGTATTGTTCAGCTATCCTGTTTTAGTTCAGTTTTTTATTTTAATACATTTATCGCCATGTTAAAAAAAGCAGTAATCTCCTACATGGAGTTGAGATGTACTTTACAGCCCATGTCCACAAATACAACCAATGCAATTAATACAGAAGCACATTGAAATTACAATAATGTAATATTCAATCATAGAGCCAAACATACATACAGATTTGTATCATCACAACACTGTGCAATTCAGCGACGGTCTCTTTATCTCCACCCTTTTCCTGCATCCAGGTTCCTGTGGAGCCCGATATCGACGACCACCTCTTCCCCACAGTCGACACATGGGATCGATTCGACCCCTACAATCAGTTTGAGCGCTACAGCGAGCCAGTCGTAGGCGAGGGGGGGATAGAGCGGGAGGAGAAACCATGGTGGTGGAACTACTTCTCCCAGTCTGGCATCTCACCTCCAAACTGGCTGCTGCGAAATGTCTAGACGCTTTGCGGGACAATAAAAATCCCAGCACACCACTGGGAGACTGGTGATGGACGGCTGCACGTCCAGTCCCACCCATTGCTGAGTGTCAGAGTCATCTACATGGCCAGAGCTACGCCATTGGAATCAGTAGCATCTTGACATATTTCAGTGCTCCCTGGAAGGATGTGAATAGGCCTTTTTTTCCCCCCACCAGACATCAAATGTAATTCTGGATTGTAAACAGAGTTTTGGACAATTTGCTTCGCAGCTGCATTTAACATGTTTAAAGTCAAAATTGAACCAATGGGAGGTGATATGGATATGAATATGGATTCGTCAAATGTCCGACTTTATCTGATTTTCAGTCAAAAATAAAAGTATGCACTTACTTGAATATTGTGATCACAGATTACAATTTCATTGCAATTACATGTGACGGCAGCTGCATAAAATGTCTTTGTGCACATTTTGAGAAAAAATTGAGTAGTGTACAGATTCAATCCAGATTGACTGTTTAAAAAAAAAGAAGAAAAGATTTACACCTCACATACCCAGTATGTTTGAGCCACATGTTATGCATCACGGAAGGCTTACAGTCAACATTTCCTGGTACCCGTAACACCATCTCATATTGAACACCACATTTACTAAGCTTGGATGGGCAGCAATACTGTGTGCCAGTTGTGAACAGTAGAAATTCTTGCTTTGTTTGTTTTTCCACGAGCATGGAAAATATATAATAAACATTCCTGGCATTTCTCCTTTAATTCTTCTTCTTTTTAATTGATCTATTTAGAAATGATTAAGTACTATTTTAAAGAGTTTATATGCCAAGTTTGTACTCCTTTCAGCTCTAACTCATCTTTGATCACTAGAGGGCGCCAGAGAACATGTAATGACAGACTTCATTAGCGTATCATCAGTCCAATTAGTAGGTGGTAAACGGGCATTTGTAAACTTCATTCATTCATGAATGTATGTCTCAACAGACAGCCCTCTAGTGTTATGCGCCAACAGTGAGAAATGGCTTGTTGTAGTTCTCAAAAGTCATCATAAAAGAAGATTTTCCTGTCAGGATCAAACCGCTGCTGCCGGACTAGTTTTTCCCTTACATGTTAAGAGATATCTCGCGGACGAACGCGTTTATATTAAAGGACTAATGGCCAGGCGCGTGCGGTATCCTTGCGCCTCCACAGGTGCATTTGATAGCAGGCTCTGCGGGTAGAAGGGTTTAAATTAAGTTACTGTTAATTATTAGTCGGCGCACTCGCCTATTGTACCCGCACATGAATGAAGGTTCAGTCACTGAAGTGAGTTTTTGTGTGAGAAAAGCCCAACGCGCTATGCTAGCTCTCCAAGTGAAACACGCCTTTCCCCCAGCAGTCAGGTAGGCCACTTAATACACCTATTTTATGAAGAGTTGTGGCTTTTTCCTCTCTTTTACTAGCTAACGTATTCACCTGTCACTCAGTGGTCAAAACAATGGGTCCGCGAATATTCTGACTTGGCTAGCATGAAAACAAGCAAGCAACACTCACGGGTCACCAGCAGACCACAGAAGACAAGGTGCAGGCAAGACACAATGTCAGGAGGCATTCTTGTAATTTCTTATGGAGTGTGTGAGCTTGTTGCAGAAGGAGTGTAGAAGCATTTTTGTGTGAATAAATCATCAACAGTGCAGTGAAAGCTCAGGTGTCATAACACCAATGAGGGCTCAGTTTTCGTAGCAGTCAGTATGCAGAATACCTGGGCTGTGCTACAGAGCTAAATGGATCACAGCCATCATTGGTGTTAATGGCTGCACCTGTGTGTGTGTGTGTGTGTGTGTGTGTGTGTATGCTGTGAGGAAAGTTTTCAGAGATGTTTTGCCCGACTAATACAAATTTTTGGGGCAAATGTCGATACCTGTACTAAGTTAACTAATTCCAATACAGTATAACGGTGTCTGGATGACGGCAGTATATTTTACTGTACAAAAATGGAATCAGTATAGTGGAACCATAAACCTTAGTACCCCAAGCATTCATTTATACAGTTTGCCCAATAAAAAAACAAAAGGGTTACATACCAGAGCATATACGACCACAAATATACCGATATTGATAAAACGGTGACGATGGTGCAAATATTGGCCAACCAGTAAATCAGACGGGCTCTAGATTTAGGGTTGACTCTATGAAAGTGAAGCTCACAGCACCAAGCGCCAACACATTCCCACAGAAATCACGTGTTACAAAAACAAAAAAAAACAACCGATCATAGTTCTGTAAAAAATAATATGCTCACCTCCTCATTTTCTGTTTTTATTGATTAAAAAAAAAAGTTTTAGTGAATATTGGGTTGCAATGTTATGAGACTCTGACAGTAATAATGTTGGGATGCACATTGAATATCAATAAATTACTGGGCAGTTATTTGGAAATTTATATCATCGGCCGTTTATCGTAACAGTTGGTGGCGCTATCCACCATTAAAGTTTGATTGTGATCCTAATAAACATAGAGGAGAAGAAGAAGCAGAGGCAGAGGGGCCATGATCTCATTATGTATTTTTAAAAACAGATTCAGAGGAAGATAACACGATTGTAATTTGCATCAAATGTTACATCGGGGTTTAGAGAGGAGGGAAAATGTATACAAGTTTTAACAAAATAAATCTGACTGTTAACTCCCTCTTTCTCAGCTGTTGTTACCCCGACCAAAAATGTACAAAAATACCCAAATTATTGATTATTATCAGTGTAGTGCAGATCCTTTATTATAATTTCATAAAATGTAATGTCCTATAATATAAATGGTATGATAACTGTCAATTTGCATACCATGGTATAGCCTACTGTGTAGCAAACCTCGACCCAGCAGGCCTTTTGTTTGTAACCGGAAAAAGCGATATTTATGCCAGAAACATAGATTTCAGTCTCTATGAATTCAGGTTAGGCAAGCAACAATGACTAACATGGATTAAAAACTACACTTTGATGGTCATATTTGATGCAACAAGTGACTGTGAACACTTTTCATTGGAATTATGACAAAGTTATTCCGCAATGGAAATATCAGTGGACTGTGGAGGTTGCTACCCTTTTTAAATGTCATTTTTCAACTTTCCAAGGATCCAATGAGTTCAGCTGCCAGAATGTTGGAAGCTAATGTTTTTGCAAACCACTGATACATTCACATGTGTACATGTCATAGGCAATGTACCATATTGACATTTCTACACAATGAGTCATACCAAGTTCACATTACATGTCTATGACCTGACATTCATATCTGGATGCGGAGGAGATGATGGTGGAACTTGGCGACCATGCTGCCAAGCCTGGGAACACAGTTTGCAGCTGCGTTTTTATATTTGCAAGTTGGACACCAAGCAATGGTCGACCTCTATGCAATTTCCAGCTGTGTTCAAGAGACCAAAATAGGTATTTTAAGCCAAAATATGATATTTCCTAACACAAATCAAGTGTTTTTTGTGTCTGAACCTAACCAGACTATGTCACAGCATAAAATTGCAAATGTAACCCCAAGATATGTAAAACTGCAACATATCTGTTGTTTGCAAAAACATACATTTCCAACATTTATTCTGGTGATTA
>CAEMYA010000115.1:1642138-1682023 GCA_903131615.1 Diplodus sargus
AATTGAGTTTTTTTATTTGATGAACTTGGATGCTGATTAAGGCTGCAACTAACAAATCATTTTCATTATTGATCACTTAAAAACCTGATTGGGACGTCCCTAATTTCCATTATTGATCACTTAAAAGTCTAGTCTGTAAATGTTAACAAATTGTGAAGAATGTTCCTCACAATCTCCCAGAGCCCAAAGTGAAGCAAAGTAACACTTTACTGTTAACAAGCTGAAACCAATAAATGTTTAACAGTTTGCTTAAATGAATGAAAATTCAATGAATTAAATGATTATCAAGATAGATGGCAAATGTTCTTCTGAGCTTTCTGTCTTTTAGATCAGCTAAGTAAGTAATAAATAATCACAATACATGAAAATTAAGTACATTTGTTTGATTTATATAGAAAAAGTAAAGAGATGGTGGTCACTTTATGTATTCAGTGTGAACATGCTGTATACCTGAACACTGTGCATAACCAACTACCATGGCAAGCCTAGGCCATACCAAGTCATGTATGGAATCCAGTGTATGGTTTTGAGCAATAAGGGTTAAATACATGTACCATTACCCCTAGCAGTCAGTCATGCAAGTGCTTTTAGGATCATGGGTTAATGAAACACAAACGCACAACACATTAAAGCAAATGTACACTGGACTAAACAGAGAAATACACATATTTTTCCAAATATGTTCTGGCTGTCTCTTTCAAAGTGAAATACCCCAAAGCCATGTGATCACTGAAACAAATATAAAGGCGGAGGAGCAAACTTCTGGGGAGCTGTATTTTTAGTATTAGTCATGATGATTCAGAGGAGAAGTGAGCAGAGTTAATGAAGAGAAGAAAAAAGGTTGGAGGACACACAATTACTATGTGTTTCGACGAAAACCAAACTGAGATCAAACTCTAGGTGCATTATGAAAACAGCATATGAAGTTAGAATTATTTAGTTGTGTACTCAGCTAACAGTTGTTGTTTTTTTTTAGAATCCTAACAGACTTCTGAAATTTCTTCATGGATGGGCAGTCAGAAGATTCACCTGAGGCATCTTCTAGATATGTCTGATTCACTGTCTGACTGATATTAAATGGGGGTGATGAAGTCAAATGCTGGAGTTGAAATGTCATTCAACATAAATGTCAGGATTTGCAGGAAATATCTTTTTGTACTGTTGTTTGAGATCGAGATATAATGGACCATGCAGTGTACATAACTCAGCGACGTCTTTTGTATCTGTCTTTACAGAGAATGCTCTGAATTGGCCTTTGCACCATTCAGGTGAAATAGGTTTATTCATTTTCTTATGTCTCCAATCTTTCCCTCAACCTCCAATCCTTTTAGTGGAAAGCAGCGGAGTAAAATGCAATTCAATTAGGTGGTTGTTACCCCGAGGCCTCTGATGTTCCTTCTCTTCCTGCTGCTTCTCAAGTCCGTCTCCCCCTCTATTCCTTATGCAATGGTGGGAAGTAGACCATGCAATATTGTTATTATTACACATGTCTGCCGAACAGTAGTGGGCTCAGTGGGAAAGAAGAAAAAGGCACCTGAAACTGAGACCAATGTGGAAGCTTCTCATATAGCTTCAATTTCCTACACTGAACATATCATCGACCATACTGGAAGATTTTATGTTTGTTTGTTTGTTGGTGGATATGCAGTAAAAGTATGCTTTCAAGAAGGCTAAAACCTAGTAATGGTAGGTGCACTTTCTTGAAATTGAATGAAGCTACTGATTTTGGAATGTAGAAAACTATATTGTTATTGCTCCTGAACTGGGTCAGAAATTCTGAAAATACTCAAATCTGGAGGAGATCAGGAAGAGGCAGCATTTAAATGCTAACTTCCCCCACCCCCACTTCAACCTGTTTTTTACTGAATGACGTGTAAGCTGGCCGGAGACTTTGGCAGGGCCACGATAACTCACTAAACAGACATTAAGATCAGGGGCCTTGCTATCTCTAAAGCCAGGCTGTGTTGGTCATGTTTGCTCAAGGAGAAACTAGAAAAACAGAAGAACACTTTAAAAGTCAGCGAGGAAGAGAGAGAATGAGGAAAAGCCCTGAAGGCAAATGGCAGGGAACATCCGTCCCGTTAGACGAAGCTACTTTAGCTGTCATGCAAGAGTATGTGAGAGTACGCACTCAGCTTCACTGAACACACAGATAGCCACGGTGATCATGATGATGCTCGTCTACTTCTTACGCTTTAACTAAAAAAATGAACATTTACTTCAGTCATCTTTATCTTATCCAGTCAGTATGGAACAATCATTAAAGACATTGGGGAAAAAAAAGGATTTTGTTAAAATCATCAGCTTTGACCCTTTTCTGCTTTTGTCTGCATTATCTTAGTGAAAAGTGTAGATGGGGATCAATGGATAGATTTTTATTTTTTTTTTAATTTTAAGGGCTTTCCTCCTAATTTACTTTGACTATGAGGAGAAAAACACAGAACTACACACGATTACGATTCACTTAGATTCACGTGACTCCTGGAAAAGCCACTGACCTCAAAGCCGTGCAATCTGCTGTGTAGTTAGAAGTCAACCGGCAAGTCAAACCAAGTGGCGTAAACTCTCCAGAGATATTTGGTTTGTCAGAGCTGATTAGACCCAGGGAGGCGTAAGCAGACACTCTGGGATAACACGTGGTGGCGTTGGGTTGAGCCGTTGGCCTGTTTACGGGGCGATGTGTTAGGACGGGGAGAATGAAGCGGAGAGCTCGTACGGATGGAGATGATGATGGTTGATTTCTCTCACACAAGTCTCTCTCTCTCTTCTCTCATCGTGTTAAATGACATTTTCTATTTGATTTCTCAGCCAAAGCTTATTATCTGGTAATTGTGTTTGCTTGTGCAGGCATGCATGAATCTCTTTAAATCTGTGTGTACACAAGAACGGTGATTATAATGACTTTATGTTAGAAACAACTGTTTGCATGTTTACAGACAGCAAGAGAGAGAGGGTTTTTTTGTGTGTGTCAAATGTGCGCACTGCAAAGAAACACTATGGAGCTTTTCGTCACAGCTCATCACACCGTGAGATCACACAACACGATGTGACAGTGCACAGTGCAGCTCAGCAAGTGGCGCTGGGATTTTAATTGATGTTAAAACCACCAAGTACTCAGAGGGCTGATGGGCACAGTGTATTGAGAGAGAAGGAGAGAGGGAGAAATGGGATCTGCGCTACAGGATCAGTCTCGAACAATGCAACAAATAAAATGTAATATTTAATTTTTGGAAGCATAAAAATAGTCTGCTGGCTTGACTGTATTCCGTATATAGAGCACAGTCTAAACAGTCTCTTTCATGATATTTGGCCACATTTGTGGTTACACTGCCAGTGACAGTCTTATAATGAACTCAACTGAGTGAGGTGGTATGTCAATTTTGGAAGATAATGAATAAGCCAGTAAGCAACATTTATCATGTGAACAATGGAAAACCTAATTGACTATTAACTGTTTACTCAAAATGAGTAAACTGTGATGATGTATTACATTATGATAAAACAACTGAAAACTGTGCATAAAATATTTTAAAAGTTTATAGATCTAGACATAAATCAAATTAAAATACTGTATGTGTTGACATGCACAATCACAGGATGCAAGGGCCATATTTTTACTAATTTAAGTGCAAGTCATAAGAAAATCACAAGTTCTCTTACTTGCAATGTGTTTAAGAATTCTTTGAAAAATATTACTTGAGCTGCACCTCATGCAAATCAAATGTGACTGAAAGCTTTGGTTAAAGTAATAATTTGACCAAGCATGAATTAATCCATGGGCTTCAATCTTGAATTGAGCTATACAAAATACAAACAACATGTTTCTTGACTGTTGCAGTCATTATATACTCGTGAAAGATTAATGCTGAATTTTAATTGAAGATTAAGGCTTTGTGTTACATACTGAAACAAGTGCTGTACAATTCAGCTGGATAAGTAAGTTTCATCCCGAAGGCAAGCATGAACATTAAGCATGTTTCCTTACGCTTCACCCTTTTCAGTCTTGTACCCTTCAGCCAATAAACTAGTTAAACTTAAATCCTCTGCATATGACCCTCCTTAATCTTGTATTAGACCAAAGTGATCCTCTGTTAGCTCAGTGCATTGAGCTTATTACACGATGATGAATCTCTCACACTGAGTTAAGTCATTTGGATAGGAAACAGAGATGTGCACTGGGGGAAATTAGCATAGCTTTAGCTTAGCCTACCATAGCTTAGCCCGGCCGGACCTATTGAAAAAGGCACCTTTCGGCTGACAACAAAGCTAATATTAGCTTAGCATTAGCGTTAGCAAACAGGGGGCTTAATCAGGCTGCAGGGCTGTCAGAACGTATAACCACATGCTTCCAAGGGTCCCTTTGGAGTTATAATCCTGGGTCTCGGCAGGCGATGACCTCATGGGCTGGACTGGTGCCTGTGGGAGGATTGGGGAAACTGTGTGTGTCTAGCAGGCCACTCACTGAGGTGTGTGTGTGTGTGTGTGTGTGCGCGCGCGCGCTCTTTATGGCTGATTGTTTTATTGAGGCATACGACACATCGAGACTCTACTGACACCGACGAGTTGAACTTTACCGACATGCACAGGAATAGAATTCCAGCTGTTTTGTTTGGGCATTTCTATGCTGTATCTCATGGAGATAGAGTGTGTGTAGGCCCCAGGATATGAGCGCAATGATATTTCAATTGTCTCCCTGCCACATTGCATTAACAGTGTGCGTTGTTTTTCCTCATGGCTATGAGCTAATTGAAAAGGTTAACCTGTCAGTTTTATCTTACATTATTTGTCTTTCGTCAGACTAAAATAGTGGTTCAGGATATCTGTGACTGGCAAGATGGCATGCTTACTTAAATCTACCATGACCAAAAGGCCATGTTGTACACAGAAATAATGACAGTGCTGCTACAAAGCCAGACAGGAGGTTACCGGGAGTAGGGTTACACCAACCTCCAGCAGCGGGAGAGAAAAAAAAACAATTCTATCAAATGAATGTTTTTGTAATTGCACTTGAACTGTATCTGCAATGAAAAATTAATCACTATGGATTTATTGTTGCCTGTCTTTTACCCTGACCCATCATTATGGGTTCCTAGAACAACAACCTAAGCAGGCCTGTAGGCCAGGCAGACCACCCCTTTATGAGAGCCTCGATCCAAGAGAGGGGGGCATTGGGGTTAAAATAACTCCACATCTTCACACAGAAAGCTTTGGAAACTGGAAGTCAGTTGACTTGAGTTAAATGCACACACAAGTGCACACACAGACGGTGAGCCCAGGGACTCTGGAGGCAGATTGCTTTGCTGTCAGTGTCGGGGACTGTCAATAGCTCCAGCCAGCCATGGGCATCATCAGCCAGAGAGACCCAGGACTCACTGGCTCCACTGAGCTCCACAGCAGAGGCAACCTGTCAGCATGATGCAGAAGGCCTCAGGGTTTGAGAGTTAAGACTCTTTCTGAAACATACTGTACTGAGAGAGCTTTGCTGATGGCCTCTGGGCTGGTATGCAGAGAGGATAAAGCCTGGAGATGTAAAGACAAGACATGGGTAGAGCAAGAGATAGCCTTTAAACAAAGTGCTGAAGCTGAGACCAACCAGTGCAGTAGAAGTTTAAAACAGAGGGCTGATGGGTTGATACCATCATAGCCATTTTTAGATTCATCTCAAAAGGACCTGCAGTCATCCATGAAAGTTAAATGTGGTACATTTACTGGTGATTCAACAAATATTTTAACAGCAACGGACATGAGCCGGCATAGACAGGATCCCACCGGGCAACTTTAAATCTTAACAGGGTTTCTGCAGGGTCTTAAAAAGTCTTAAAAAGTCTAACATTTGACAATCTAAATTGTAGGCCTTAAAAAGTCTTTAATGCGTCCATATTTTGCATAAAGGTCTTAAATTACAGTTAGATAGGTCTCAAATATGTACGTTCATGTTTTTTGTTTTGGGGAAATGTGTTGGTGAGATTCACAGTCAGCTCCGTGTGTTGTACTTCTTTCTGAAGTATCCAGGAACGTAAGTGGCATTTTGCCAACAGCCCCGTTGGAATGTGTGTCCATACACTTCGCCAGTTCCAGAAAGATTTTCACTGCGGAATCCGCTACAACTATGGGATAGTGTATATTTAACCAGTGTTGGCTTGAACAACCAGAATTCAGTTGGATAAACGCCTACCTTATAATGAATTTGAAGCGCAGTGTACGCTCTGCAAGAGGACCCTCAACTTGGACACACTTGATGTGAAAGCGCTGGTGTCACACACACTATCGGAAAAACACCAGTTAATTTCTAAAATAGCGAAGTCACGCTATCACACACTTTTGCACGCCTTTGTCACCAGTTCCCAGTCCAAGTTCATCCGATTCTGCTTGACCCGTACTCTGCACCGCCTCTGCCATCTCACAGTCAAGCGACATTCAAATCATCTTTGGCTCAACTCTGACATTGAAAGGTGCTTTGGATTTTGAACTCCACTGCTAAATATTTTGTCAACAGATTTGGATGTAAAAAGTTGTACCCTTTTCTCCTCCAGTTTGATGTGAGGGGAGGTATGTGACAGCCCCACCTATTCTTTCCTTTCCTGTTAAATAAAATTCCCAGATAAAAACTAAACTAAAACTACTCAATCACTTATTAAACTAGTTAAAATTAAACTGAAATAAAAAACAAACTGACAAACTAAAAAAACTAATGACATTTTAAAGCTACAATTACCCTGACACACACTCATTCACCCCATTCTTCATTGTTGAAGTTGCTCTGTGAAAGGCAGTACATTTGGTTATTTTTGAAAGTAAGTCTGGGACCACATTTTTACGTACTTTTTGTACTTTGTGTAGATCTTAAATTTAGTTCAAAAAGGTCTTAAAAAGTCTTCAATTTGACTTGTTCAAACCTGCAGAAACCCTGCTTAATAACAGGTTAGGTTTGTTGGAATAAAAGGCATTGCACAAGAATAAACTACAAATCTTGAGTTTTTCATAATTGTGTCATTTAATGATCTGAATTGTGTGAAAAACTGTGGTTTTACAATTAAGTTCCGCAGGAATGAGTCCTTAAACCCTTCAACAAGTTAGCATTTTTGCTAAGTCAGTGTTTTTTCGATTGATTTTTTTGGGTCGGGGGGACTGGGGTCCATGGTCCCACAAACGGATGAGGTTTTCACGACATTAAAAACGCTACTTAATACCCCAAACATTAATTGCATTAAAAGCATTTACATTTCTTAAAAAAGACAGTTGCTAACGAGTAGCTGAATGAGACTACAGAGCTTGTCGGAGACACTAAATGTCATTACACTGAACAAAGAGACTCATCCACTCTAGTCGCAAAGTGTGCTAACTCTGATTTTACATTACATTACAAATAGATTATTTTTTAATTTAAGTTATGGTTAAGAGTGTATGGTAGTGGTAAACTCAGTAGTGATGATAAAGTTATGTGAATTCGCTATTTAAATTTTCTATCAAGCAGTCAAATTATTTAGAAAATACCATGGGTTCATTTGCTAATTTGATATCTTGATGTGTGTGTGTGTGTCTGTGTGTGCTGGAGTGTGTGCACACTCATGCCCCGTGGATGTGTGTGTCCATCCTCTCTCCATGAGAACCGGCCCTCTGGCCTTCCAGCTGAGTTCACAGATCCAAAGTCGAGTTAATCTGGTTTTACCTTTAGCCCCAAAAACAACACAGGAGTAATCCAGGAACAGCTGTAATCAACCATGAAACCACTGATGGCTGCATGCTAGCTCGGGTCAGGGAGCACAACAGGAAGAGACCTCAGGAGAACACTGGGACATTGAACTAATAGTCAAATATGATGAGGATGTGATGGTGGTATATACATTCTGCCATGTTGATACACAATATAGATTTACACTGTAAGAGTTTGATCCCTTTGCTTGATTTTTATCTTTCCAAGACAAATGAATCCTATTTTCTATTCTATTCCCTCTGATGTCATGTGTCATTTTACAATTACAAGTCTGCTAGTGTATTTTAACAACAGGTCAAGGAATCTCTCTGGTTGATCGCGTCTGTCTGAAGTGAAACTGTTGGTGAATCTGTCTCATCACACTCACTCACACTCAGAACAATTATATAAGGAGGCTCAGGACACTGAGAGACAGAAAGAGAGATGAGGGCAGGAGAGCGAGAGGGGAGAGGGTACAAACAGATGAATAAATGAGTTAAGTGGGGAGAAGGGAATTTGTGCTTTCATCGTCCCCTCCGCCCCCACGCCTCCCTCCCTCCTGTTGGACAGTCGAGTGTATGCTATAAGTGCTCTCCCCCTTCTCCTTTCGCTTCACTGCTTCTATGCTCATCTCCCAATAGAAATTGCTCTGTGGCATTAAATATGTAAAATTAGCATTTTAAGTAGAACACATTTCTGTGTCGCGCCCCGCTCTCCCCACACTCCCCCTCTGCCTACTGCCCAGCCCTGAGCGCATAAGCCACACAAACTCATGCATGCATATGATATGCATTTGGTCATCTCCATGGTAACACCAGTGGGGGAGGGGAGGGGCTCAAAGACAGAAGGATGAAAAGGTGTAGTCATTGAAAGTGGATCAGATTGTATTTATTTTTTATTTAGTGAGTTTATTCAGGGAGTAAGTCATACCAGCACTCTGTTAATGTGAAGAGTTGAGGTACAGGACACATGCATATATATACACACACACACACACACACACACACGCACACACACATATATAGGAACACACACTTTTAACTCTCCACTCCTTGCATACAGACACGCATTTACCTGGACTTCTCCGTTTTTTCTCTATGTAAATGTTTCATCATCATCTTGGTATGCAAAGTATTAAAAGTTCCTGAAGAAGGAAACATTTTGAAACAGAGATGTTGCTCTTTCATCCACTTTGCTGCCGTCTTGTTTATTAAGATGCACACACTGTGGTGAGTGGATGCAATACAAAGGCCCACACACCCACAGATACACCCTCAGAATGATCCATTAACTTTTGCCCTCACAATTCTGAGTCAAAGGGGCTATAAAATGAAGTGGAAAAACCATGTCTGTGGAGACAACTGGCCTTTGATACCCCGACACCCCAAGTCCACCTCTAATTCTACAACACCTAGTCTGGCATGTGCACACACAAGATCAGTGACCTCCTGCCTACTATATACAGTATGCATTTCTTGCCCGTGGGTCACATCACCCTTTTATCTATACACTGTAGGCTACATATCAGCCAATAACATCTGTATGGTAAAAAAGATGTCCACCAAAACATTTCATGTTTTTAAGTGACATATTGAAATATCATGTTTTAAAACCCAAATAGATTAATTTACAGTGATGTAAAACAGAGAAAAGCAACAGATCACCCCCGCAAGCTTAAAACAGAACATATTTTTGCCTGATGAACAATAAATTAATGACTTAGTAAGTTAGTTTACGATAAATACTTTGTCTCCTAATTATTGAATTATCTAATCATTTCAACCATATCGTTAACAGAATATAAAAGAACATATGTGAAATGTTGTATATCAAATGCACAGCAATATTACGAATTTTCCATAAATACCTGTTTTGATGAGTAGATCAATGGTTCAATGTATTTAAGACAGCCATTAAATACCTAGCAACAAAAGTATAAAGAGAGCATTTGCACAAAAAATACTTAGTCTACTTTATACACAGAAATGGGCATTAATATAAAAATAATATCCTACTTCCATCTGTACATTAGTCAGTTGAGCTGAGAGTGATATGCAGTAGATTAACAGAATAGAGAAGAGGAACATAGATTGGATGGACTTGGGTAGTTATATCCAGGCTTTAAGCTAGTTTAGTCAGTTTACTGTATAGAAAATACAATTACATTTAGCTTAATGACTCCACAGGATGACCACTTTGCCCAATCAGAGAGCAATCGGATTTCAGGCAATTCAATAACACAAAACCCTCCAGTGGGAATAGACTAGAGCAGGCATAACACTGATGTGACATGTATTAATACAGTATTATGGCAGCTGAGATAATTGAAGAATGTGTTCACATGGCAATGAAAGGTAATCCCTCAGTCAGATTAGATCAAATAGCATTTGGTTTGAGCATTTCACCTCCAGCTGCAGCTGTGGTTGTTTGTCACAGTTTGACAGTTACCAGCAACTAGCTGAATAGAGCTGAATGCTATACTGTTACAGCATATTGATGGGTGTGTAGTGGGCACACATGAAGATTAGATAACAGTCTTGTCCTCTAGAAATTCTATTCATTTCAAACTGCAACAGCAGATATGTTTTGAAATAAATGTAATGTTGACTGGGTTATGTTTTCAGTCAACATAACGAGGAAATATAATAAAGAATTTAAATGGCAAATTGCAAAAATGATATAGTAAAATGCCTATATTTCAGTTAATACAGAAAAAGTCAAAGATGACTTGAAGCATGAGACATGATTAATTATTTAATTTTAGCCAAACCTCAACTGCTTTCATCGGCTAAAACTATCACTACAGAAGGGAACTGGGATGCAAACCCTTGACTCTGATGTCAAAGTCCTTGCGCTTTGAGCACCCTAAATCAAATTTTGATCGCTTCTCCGTTACTCCAGTGTTATTAATAAACATTGCACTCGATTCACTCTAATAGACAAAGCCTCTGAACATAATTCAGTTGCCGATTATGTTTTTTATCGCAATCGGGGAAAAAAGGTTTAGTTTGATATACATTTTCTAGGATGCAGGGTTATGGGTAGTGAACAGTTGACCATCTGCCGTCCTAAAGTATTCTGCGCTGCGAGGTTCATCTTAATATCCTTTCAGCTATAGACTTGATTTTTCCTTGAGTTGAACAATATGAGAATTAGAATAAACATTACAGATAAGATGTCAGACAATAGGCTATGGTGAACAAGTATTCTGAGATAGCTGTGCATAATTAACTGCTTAAGCACCGTTTGATCGCATTGCCAGTGCAAAAGCATAGTCTTGTTTAAGGGGTGATCCTTTTACTGTAACTTTTGCAGGGTCAAAATCATAATCTTCATATCCAATTATCTGTTTTCTGAATGGATAAATGCAATATTCACACAGTGTCCTGTTCAGAACTAGAGTATTTATCTGTTTTGTGACCTGTTAATAGACCGTAGCTATAAGCTGTAGCTCAGTAGGTAGAGCGGTCGTCTAGTGATCGGAAGGTTGCATGTCGAAGCAAGATACTGAACCCCAAATTGCATGTTGTAAAGTGCTTTGAGCTGTCGGTAGACTGGAAAAGCGCTATAAAAATGTAAGACCATTTACCACCAAGCCTGTCTTCTACACTACGCTAGCGTGTTCATAATCCCTGTTGCTACATGCAATAGCACACTATTTTGCAAGACAATTTAAGACAATTGTGAGACACAGGGAGTTTTGCCCTCAGGAAAAGAATTGGTGCACAGTACCAGGACACGGAAACTGAAGCAGCGGATGGATTTTGGCCTATATAAATTATTTACACCCATCACATCTCAAAATGCAGTGAAGAAGTATCTTTTGAAATGGCGGTCAACCACATCAACAGAAATCACTTTTGTTAAAGTTGTCATGCTGACTGACCGCTAGACTGGTCAAAAAAACATACAACCTTGAAAAGAACATTTTGAACCATCTCAAAAGGCCTGAGCAACTGGTTCCAGTTTCCCAGTAAAACTTTTATTATGATGCTTCACTAATGTAGAAACTCAGTCATGAGTTCAGCCAGTGTCCCAAGTGGAACATTGATTTGAATGCAGTATTTATGTGTCCGACACACGGCACTCGTCACATCAAGACATATGCGGCTTTGCTAATGCCTAAGCAGGCAGAGTCTAACATGTACAGGGACACCCGCTCACGATGTGAGGTCATGTGAGTCATTTAAAACAGGGATCAATTTTTTATCAGGCCATGAGCCAATAGATAGCACTTTCCATTCCAGGATGCTGTACAATTTGAAATGGTTTAATTGTCTCAACAGAGTTGGAGGACAATAATCACTGAAGATATTGATTTATTTCATATAGAATATACATTTAGAAACCATTACAAAGTTTTTATTTTGTCCAGAAACATTTTAGGGGTCCCTGTGTTCATTTCTTCAAGTTGAGTATGACCATTCCAAAAAGTGAAACTAATGAGTGTTTGATGTGCTGATTGAACATCCTTGTTTAAATTTGGGGAAATAAAACTATATCATTTAAAATTTTTGGTCATGTTTTAAGCAATAATTGAATATTCCTGGCTGGTAGTTACAACCTGATGTCTCCTCTGGTTGCCTGGCAACATCATGGTGACGCTTACTTCATAAGTAAGGAAGTGCTCTCAGTCAAGAAATAGTCTGAGGGCTAACCCCCCCATAAAACGACCTACAACAACAAGTTGTAGGTCAACGCTGTCAGAGGGTTGTTAATGTATTTGTAGTTTCACTCCTTCGTTTAACATTTTCAGCTCATGTGATATGCTCTTCAGTTTGTGTTTTGGATGAAAAAACATAAACACCCATGTAAAAACCCAGAAAAGCACTGACACATGCCCAGCCCTCCTAAGTGTTAGAACAGAGGAGGCGACTTCCTGCTTCTTGGTGTGTAAGCGTCTGAAAGGAGAAGGCAACAGAACAGTGAGCGGCGGGTGTGAAGTAATTTTATGCTCTGCTTTGTGCTACACACAGCAGCACCTCATGCACAGACACACATGTACACCGTCACCATGTGTTTCTATTTTATTCTCTGCCTGCGTGTGTTTGTGTGTGCGCAATAGCCTCCTGCTTTACTCTCTGTCTCCCTGGGTCTGTATGAGAACCAGCCACTGCAGACGAAGATCATTACAGACTCATTCATTAGAGTCATCATTTGACTGCAGATCTGCCCTCTGTCCAGCAAATCCCAAGACCTTAGTTGTCTTACAATTGCGCTTAATTATCTTTTCTTTCTCACACACACACACACACACACACATACTCCAACTCATACTGGAAGACCCCTATGCCTTTGATTCTGTGTATTTGTCTGCCTTTTTATGTTGTATTTCTCTTTTTCTCTGTTCCAGCTTCTCTTAAATCCTAATATTAAAGAAACCACCTCTCATTCCCAGTGCCAAAAAACCTCAAAATAAACTTTGGCAGGCCTTTCCATCCTAAGCGCCCACATAATCAATCATAACCGGGGCGTACAAATTCATCAGCTTGGATCCATTTTGCCGTAGTTAGAGATCAAAAGGTTGTGAGTTGACTATAGGAAGTCCAGGTACTAACCCAGACTAATTTATCTAACATGGGAGAGATTTAGACCCCTGAGGAGACGGGGACATGGTTTTTCTCCATCACGTCGAATATCCTCGATGGGGCTCGAGGGCACTTAGTGTTGCTGCAGCATATCCTGTACGCCGTTTAACATTCCATTGATCAGATTAATTGCAGTTGATTGTGTCCTGTGTGAGGAAACCCGTGAAAGTACACATTTAACTGAAATAATTCATAAGATGCAGCAGTGACAAAACAAGACTTTTTACCCTGTTTTAGGCATTTGGTTACGAGGTGAAATCCAAGCTGAGTTATTTCTGTTTGCGTCAAATTGGAAATAATTTAATTGGGTCAATTTCAAAGATTGCCGACAGATTATTGTACAATGTGTTCATTTTGGTTTCTTTCACGGCTGCTTCCACATTTTCACTTGACTCTTTGACTGGGAATTGAAAACTTTACTTTACTGCCTTTATCTGCGGCAAATCTTGCCCGAAAAAAAGTTTCACCCTGTTTCCTTTTTTCCCCACTAGTTTGCCCCTTTTTATCCTTTTATTTGTCATTGTTTGTCAGTTTGTGGGTTTCTCAACTTTCTCTCTCTTTCACTTGCGCGCTCACGCACACACACACACACACACACACACACACACACACACACACGCTATGTCTCTCTGCAATTATGCATAATTGTGACTGTTGAAATGTGTGTGAGTCTGAAATCCCCTGGTTCTCCTCACTGCTCGAGGGGGCAGTCACCTCTGCTGCATGGGTTTCACACAAACACTTGCGCACACACACTTTGCGCGTTAAATGAAAGGGCAACATTCAGGAAGTGGCAGCACTTTGAAGAAAGCATTTCATGTTTCCAAGCGTGGAGCACTTATTGGAGGTCAGACTGAGGGGTCTATTAGGCCTCTCATATTCATTACGGAGGGTGAGAGGCGAGAGATCCAGGGAACAACAATACCCCCTAGTTACCATGACCCCTGGACCAGGATGTTTTTTTGTTGGTTTTTGGTTGTTAGGCCTTGAGAGAGGATTCGGTATACACAGGCTCCAGTTTTAGGTTATGCTTGGTTTTTCATGCGCTCACAGAGAGACCAAATAGGGCTTAGGAGTAGCGATTACTCAAAATATTCATCACTGCGGTGTGTTTTCAGATCGTGATCCCTACATGAAACCAATATTAGAAGGTTTGGTATTTTTGAAACAAAATAGAGCCAGAGGCAACGGCCAAGAACATTTGAAAGACGGTGGTGAAAATCATGGTGATGATTATTATCCAGACATCGAGGGAGAGGCAATTTCAATTCACTGCCTGAGGATTAATGCCAGTGAGTATTTCCTCAGTGTGCTTTGTGAATGTCTTCCAGGCTGCTCAAATGTACCATTACTATGCAGTAAAATATAACTCTGAGAGCCTTTTCGTCTCTGTTACATGCTGGCGAACATGCCAAAACATGCAACGCTCAATCTCACATGGTCACAGAAACTTAGAAATACATATAGCAGATCAAACACACACACATACACACACCTCGCGAGCCCCTTGAGGGATGATATTCTACACCACGGGCCAAAGCACATATCCTAACTGATGCAGTATCACCAAGCCCTTGTCATGCACACTACCTGGAGTGTGTGTGCGTGTGTGAGTTAAACAGACACGTCAGTTTAGACTAAGGTGATCGGCCCGCTCCGACCCAGCTCCGGCCCCGCGGGGGTATCCCAGTGTCCCGCTGTCCCGGTGTGGGAAAGCAAAGTGTTGGATGGGGTATCCCGTAGCGCCTGCCTGGCTCCTGGGCAGCAGACAGCTAAATCAGTCACAGATTGGATTATGAGCGGAGAGTTATGAATACATCTTTCTTAGATTGCGCATGCAGGAAAGCACAGGCAGCCGTGAACGTGCCGAGGCTATTCATTATGACCCCATTACAATGTAGACATAACACGCACATCAGCCCACACATTTAAACACGTTGAGCGCTCTTGCTTTTTTAGGTCGTTTACCTACGTTACCCTTTTTTTTTTTCTTTTTCTTTCTCTGGACAGTTCCGCTCTTCGCCTTGTTTTTATCAAGTTTCTCTTTCTCTCTTCTTTGCTATCCATCTTTCTCTCTCCCCCGCTTTCTTTCTCTTTCTTCTCTCCCCCTCTCTCTTGTCCTCCTTCCTTCTCAGCCCTCAGGTCACAGACTCAGTTTCAAAGTGTTGATCCTCATCTGAAATCTATTGCAATCAGCGCAGCGCTGGACATGAAATACAGGCCGGTGAGATCCGATACATGTGTGTGAGCCTGCCTGTTTGTGTTCAGATGGCATTTTGTTACAGTTTCATCCCAAAATAATCAATGAGACACCTGGTAGAGCGGTTGTGAAACATGTGAGATGATACATTATTCACATTTGTGAACTCTCACTTTTGTTGTGTTTACTGGATACGCTACATTGCCTCAATGTTATTTTGCTATGAGAATAAGAACTACTATTAGACATAAAATGCAACCAAGACTAGCTCAAACAACATCCATCGTATTTCTCTTATTTTGGCTATTTCTTAATCTTTTTTCTTTCTTTTTTTTCACCCAAAGCTTTTTGACAAACTTATCATAATGAAGTCCAGGAGAGATACACGCTTGTCCATGGAGAGAACAACCACTTATACTGTATATACACAATCGGTTTATTAGAGGCAGCTACAACAACCAGACTTAAAGTTGGCAACACTTAGCAGTACATGCAGTAATCCAAACGCACCACAAACTGCAGAAAACTGAACATCATAACCCCCATGAGGCGAGGATTTGTTTCAGGTCTGTTTTATTAGACTGCATTAATTTTACCTACACATGAAGTACTAATGACTAATGCTAATGACTAATGACAATATACTACACAACCTGTTGTAATTGTTTAGCTGTTTAAAAGTGAGAATTTAAAAAAAATATATATTTTAAATGGTTTTTGAATTAAAGCAGAACCACATTAAGCATTATATGAAAACTACATGTTGGGCACCTGCTATTTTGGGCACCACCTGAGCCACATGAATTTGGATCAGTGTGTTTTTGTTTCTCACATCAAGTGTTTTTGGTTAGTTCTCACTACTTGAACAAGTTTTATCATTTCGCTTTTCTGTCGTTATTTGTCATCTGCTATTGCTGGTCCAATGTTTGTACACGGATATAATAACGGTCCAAACAGATTTTTCATTCATTTCCTTTTTTTCCCTTCTGGGAGGAAGAAAAAAATACATACGCTTTTTGTTTTGCATATCTTCCAAAATTGTAAATTGAAACTTAAAAACATTGTGCAGCGTCCTTTTTGGAATGTCAATCAAAAACAAAGGCACAACTCGAGGGGTTTTAAAGTTGAAATAACTGAGCCATTGTTGGGTGGATTATTTCTCAGTGGGGCTATTTTGACTGTCATCAACTTCCGTAAGTAGTTGTTCAGTCATTATTGAGATTATAGCAATATATATGTAGTGTGTGTATGTGTGTTTGAGTGCGCGTGAATGCAGCTTTTGCTGATATGTATGGCTTTATTTGTGTGTGTGTGTGTGTGTGTGTGCGTGTGTGCGTCCGTGTGTGTGTGTGTATGTGTATGTGTATGCTCCTTGTCTGTGTGGCACTGATCCCCCATGCGGGGTTTTGAGTATCCATCCTGATCAGCAGGAGCTGATAAGATGAGTGTAGTTGTTGTCTTTCATCGCCCTGGATGAAACATTCCTTTCTAATAGTTTGGATCAGCCTCACAGGCTGTTAACACAGACGACGACACTCAAAGCAATGTTACCTCTGTGTCCACTGGCCGAAAAAAGCCAAAATAACAGCAGTTTTACCATGTGGAGTTAAGCAATCTGCACTTTTAAATTAAATATATAATGTGCTTTAGAAATAAATGTAGTTATGGCAGAAATCATTACCAATTGTGTTTCTTTAATTCAAGAGTTAGAATATTGTTCGCTATCATTAGAATTTTTTAAATTGTCTGACATGCTCTTCATTGTCTTTTATTAGTCACTGATCCCATCCTTAAAATTGTAATGTATTAAGCACCACAAAGCTGAACCCAAGACATGACACTTGAATTCTCTGACAGTTTCTCTAAAAGTTTACCCATCTTGTGTTTCTAAAAGCGCAAGCGGCAATTCTTTGTAGTCTTTGTCCGTGGGCCCTCGGCCCGTGTCCCGGCCAAGTTAGGAAAAGGCCAAACCAGTTCTCTGCATTGTTAACAACATTTAATCAAAGCTCAATCAAAATAGCTGCCTTTCTTCCCGTGCCTGGCCGGAGGTAAAATATGTCTGTCGCAGGGAGTCTTGTCTCTGTCCGCTGACAGACGACCAAAGAGAGGGCTCTGTATGTCCTTATCTTCATCTAACCCTCCTGTCAAATCAACCTGCACATGAAAGAGAGACAAGAAACACCCCCTAAACTAAACTGTGCACTCCTTCATTTTCTCTATGAACGAAACAATCCTGAAAAAGAGACCAACTGCCTTTTTAAATTTGAGGTTTGAAATGTTTTAGTGCTGGTTAATATTTATTTCAGACTGTTATTTAATTGCCATTTAGAAAAGCGTAAATTTTCTCAAGTGGTTTTTAATTTTTCCTTTTTATTTTCAGCTAATTCACTTGAGCACAAACAATAGATGCGCTGGTTTCAGTGCAGATAGTGTTACCCATGTGGGAACAGTCAGACTTACAGCTCGAGTTCCCAGCCCATATGCTGACCACTCCAAGTATCAATCACTGCATCTAAATGACTTAAAAGAGTCGTATTGATTACCAATACAGCATCATAAATCAACATGCAGACACTCTTTTTCCCTCACAGTTATTGTCTCTCTCTCACACACACACACACAAACCTTATGAAATCATAACAATAAATCTGTTGGTGGCACAGGACAGGGAGATGTAGATGAAGTCATACTCGGGCTGCCTGTAACCTGATAGACGATTAGAGACGAGTTAAAGTGGAAAAGTGTGTGGAGAAAAAGCTGTACTTCTGAATTTTTTTTATTTTTTAAACAAAGTCTATTTCCCACGACAGTCAAGAATTTACTGTATGTTTTTATTCTGTGTATATTCTGTGCTGGGTTCATATCCTCCATTCATTCCCACTATGTAATGGAACACATGTTCCTCTGCTGCTTGGCCAGAGGGCATACATGGAAACTCTGCATCAATAAGAGCATTTCAGACTTGAAATGTGTTTTATTCACTTATTTATTTATTTATCCCCACAACACCTTTGCAATATTGATTGAATCAAGAAGATGCCGCAGCATGTTCAAAAGCTTTTTAGAGATCCAAAGAGGAGGAAACACCTCTTTGATCGCTTCCGGTGCAATCCACATAGTATTTAAGATCTTTTTTTTCTTTTATTGTACTCGTGGCGTGTGTACTATTTCTGTTGGTTTACTTCTTTGCATGAAGGTTTACCTTTTGCCTCTGGTTTGCTGTGTAAGTACAGGGAGCACACTTCTGAAACAACAAACACGACAAGCTCCGTGCAATAAAAGTATCCCATCTAATATTTATCAATATAACTCTACCTAGACGTTGTGAATTGAGTTGTGTTCAGCCACTCAATTTAGTGTGAAGATAGAGAGAGAGGGGAGAGTGCTGAATGCCGCTGATATTTTTAGGTGGTAAAACTTGTTCAGTGTGCTCACTGCAAAACAGAAATGCCACCAGAGACTTTGCTTTCTGTGTTTAGTATTAGAGTTTGAAGAAAGTTATGTTTTACAAGCCAAATTGGGAGGATAAAGCTTATTTATATATCATTAGTTATTGTCAACTAGTTCTAAAAAAAAAAAAAAGATATACTTTCACTATTTATTTTTCTTGCAATACTTTTGTGATATTTATTTCAAAGCCCTTTTGATCCAACTGAAACTGTAAATCTTTAGAACAGGTCACAAATATGTATTTTCTTTCTTCCTTTAACAGCTGGGGATCATTACTCAAACATAGGGAAGTAGTACAGTTGTTGAACCCCTATTTTGAGCCTATTGAGCCCCGTTTTTAGATTTGGAGTGATACAAATTTGGTACTGTACGTCAGATTGATTTGAAGTAAACTTGGGTGCCTATATATGATGTAATGGAGGAACCTGTCACCCTGTGCAAGGACGTGGCTTGTTTGCATTTTTGGTAGTTTTTGTAGTTCTGCCGACCAATATGGATTATTTGCTACTAATTAAACCACAACTCTTTATTTTGTGGTCTACATTACTACATATATTCAACAAGATTGTGCAAAGCACATTTGACACATCATTTTGTTGAAAACATTCATACTAGTGCAGCTTGCTGTTGAGTTTCTCTGGATTCTTTGTTTTAGTCTGTCTGTATTGACCATTTTAGCTCCCATTAATTAAGACATCATGTTGGTGATGTTCTTGACGTGACTTGACGGTATTAAATACATTCATGATATTCAAATGTGTTGCTTAGTGGTAGTTGGCAAATCTGTTTACCAGCTATCTGTTTGAAATTGACATTCACAAAGTTGGATCGTCACTCTGTTATTTCACGATGAGGAAAAATACAGCAGACTCCTTTTTTTTAACATACAGAGTGATGTTTCCTCTTTCACTAACACTACAAACCATACTGATCAGGGAGCAGCCATTAGAGGTTGATTGTTGATGTTCAGTTAAATCAACAGCCACTAATTTAACTTTCACTTGTAATGTTGAGACAATGTTAGTGATATACATTATAATTAAAATTGCGAAATGCACCATTCAAAATATTAATTTTGATATTTTTAAAAACCACTCTACTGTATTTAGCTTCCCTGGTAATATTTTTCTTTAAGTGGTCGTGTATATTTTGAATTCTTTTTTCTTTTTCGGCCGAAAACAAAAAAATCAGGAGATCTTTCTAGCTGCTGTGACATTGCTCTTTTCTTTCCAATTGCGCACATTTCTTCTTCCCGATTTTCATGACGGTTGGCAAACAACGTAACGGCCCATTATCGCCACCAACTGGAATGTAGAGGTGGATCGGGAAATGTGCATGCTTGGAAAGCCAGACCGACATGGACCCTCAGTTATAACATGAATGAAACCACATGTGTGTCTGAGCCACAGGTACAAGTATAATGTTGTCTGCGGACACAGAAAGTATGTGTGAGCTTTCATCCTTTTGCCAACCCACATCAATAATATGTTGTCTAAAATAATGAATGCACTTAATTATAATATGACAAGCATCTTGTCTTCCTCTCCACCTCCACCTCCTATATTCATCTATTTCTTTCTTCTGGTTTTATTTCCTCAGTCTAAATTGCACTTTTGTCTAACTGTCTGACTATTACTCTATTTAATAGTGCCTCAGTCACTCCCCAGCCTGTCAGCGGGATGAGAGGACTTGGCTGCATTTTTTCTCCAAGCAGGGAAGTCTCATTAAATTTGCATTAAGTTAAAGACGCGCACATGTTAATGCTTTCACACACAGAAACACATAGCAGTGTTGGCGTATACATTAAAAGTGTTCGCACAAACACAGTGCAACATCTCTAATCCCTAGCGGTAAGCTCACAATAATGTGCCTTGTGAGACTGAAGACTATTTCCCAGTTAGAGACTGATGAGTGTATTGAACTTTATTGTCTCATGTTATAACACAGTGTCTCTTGGTCTTTCTCCATCTGGTCTCCTTAACATCCACTGCCAACCCCTCTCACTCTTTCTTCTCTCTCTCTCTCCCCCACTCTCTCTGGTCATACAGTCCAGTTCTCTGCTCTCTCGTGTGGAAATGTGAGAGTCAGACACTCTTCAGTGATTCTGAATGCTACAGTAGTTAAGGCCAATTTCTGTGTTAACAGTGTTCAGTACAATATTCATGATAGGTGCGACAATATATTTGCTCTTGAGGATGAATACTCTGAGGTTAATTATTATCAAGCACGTTAATTTATGGTTTTGTCATATTGACTTGCAGTACAGCTTTATGTTTATGGATTTTTTGTCAAGCTGTGTTTTTGTCTATGCAAAGATTTGAATATAACAACCTGAAGGTGAGAGCCTGGCCTGAAGATTTGTATTCTTTGTTTAAATATGGAGTGCGAAGTGATTAATCCATTTTTTTTTCTATAGGAAACAACATGAATAGTTCAGAGACTTAAGGCTGTATATAATACTCAAGTCGACAGGGTTGTGGGAGAGTGTGAGAAAGGTCCTCAGAGACCTGTTCCTGTGTTGTGAAAACAAAAACACACATCACACTGGATGGTTAGATATGTCACAGAGAAAGAATGAAGGAAACAGGGACCAAGGCTTGCGTAGCATTATTTCATCCGATGCCAAAAGTCGGTTGCAGCACTCTATAATCAGTGCAGCTTTTCTTTAAAGGGCATGCAGTTGGTCTTGTTTTTAGGATTACAGCTAAGTCCCAAATATCAAAGAGCAACTTAAATTAAAATGTGGCCCATTAGACTAAAGTGGTAGTAAAATTGTAGCAGTCGGAGAAAATGTACGGTTGAATTGTACAATAGATTCATGTCTGCATGGTCATTAAGGGATGGAAGCAACAGATCCTCCACGACTAGGTTGACTGCCAGCAACTCCAAAACAACATATTTCACCATTCCAAAAACATCCTGGCCATTGCAGCGCAACAGGGACGGGACCTGCATCATACAGCCACAGTTTGGTTAGGTTTAGGCAAGATAACTAATTGGTTAGGTTTAGTGACTAAAACTATTTGGGTAGGTTTAGGAAAACATTGTGGTTTGGGTTCAGATCCCTCTGTTACTTTTGTAACTTCCGTTACTAATGTTCCTACTTTACCATTTTAACATATGCTTTCATCTTTCTTAACTGCGTTAGACAGTTGAAAGAACTCACTGCTGGTTTCACACTGAACATGAACAGCCATCTCCTGAATGAAAGTCCTGCTCATTTAGCTCTACCGTGCATCCCTGACCTCCTCCCTATACAGACTTTATTTTTTTACTACTTCTCTCACTTCCTTTTTCCCGGCTGTAATAATTGCTACTGCTTCTAGAGGTCACCACCTAACTACAAACATTAATATGTGTCATATTAACCTTAACGCATTTTCATTTTCAACCTATGTGGTTGATTATCTGATGACAATAGTGTCAACATTTTGATGATTAGCAGGTATGTCTACCATTTATACGATGTTAGTTTTGCGTGCTAGCATGCTAACGTTTGCTAATTACGAATGACAAATTTAGTTTTTACTCCCATCATCTGACAAATTTTATGGAAACCCATTCAATACTTTTTGAGAATTTTCACTTGAAACCGCAAATCAGAACGTCATGGTAGTGCTGCAGGAAAAGCTAAGTGATCACCAAAGTCAATAGGATTGATCCTCTGGGAAACATGAATGTCCATGTCATGTTGCATGGCTAAAAGAAACGAGTTGATATTCAGTTTGTTTATTAGAGTTGTAGCTTGACTCGACACAATCCAGGTCAGTGTATATACAGTGCTGCAGCACAATGACTATTAAATTTCTTTGAGTGTTTTATATAAAGTATAATCCCTAAAGATATTGAAGAATAGTCTGAATTCATATTGAGGCTATATCTATATGTAAGTATGCAAAGATGCACATGCCTGTAAACACATATAAAGGCACACACAGATTAGAGAGCGAGATAGTATGAAAACCTGCAGTCCATTCTGTGCTCCAGTTTGAGCATCTGATCTGAGCAGAGCAGACAGGCGAGAGCAGCGTGCCCTAGAGTCATGTAAAATGCAAAGGAATATACTACTCTATTAAAACCTCCTGATGGCAGAGAGTGACTACACACACACACACACACAAACGCATGCACATGCACATGCATATGCATGTGCGTTCTTTTGTTTATACACACATGAGTGGAATGCACTTACACTTATTGTTCAATTGACAACATCATAGCATCCAGACACCAGCACTTAGTAATTCTTGTTTATGAATGGAATACATTCATATTAACTGCTTCTTTTGAAAAGGTTTGAATACAAAAAATATTACAGCTCTGCCTGTATTTATCATTTAATGATTTAAATTACCATAAAGGGAAATACCGGCAGAGAATCGACCCAGATTCACAGCTGCAGTTTGTTAACCATCTTCACGGCACCTCTTCGCCCTAACTTGTCATCGGGTATCTCTTCCACAACACTTCTGAGTGCACTCCTAAGTGTACTTATCTCTGGCAAGTCCACATGTTCTTGTTTCATTATTAAACCCTCCCAACAGACTATCAACTTTTTTACTCCGCCTGCCGCCAGAAGTTGCCTCTTTCAAAAATTCCCCGGCACTCATCGAAGGCTCTAACCCCAAACAACGCTTTAAAACCGTTAAGTTGGAAACCACCCCTCAAACGCGGGACAAAATATTTACTTCAAGACAATATTTTTCCGTCTGACAACAAGCAGGCTTTATGCCTCTTAAGTAGTGAAAGTGCCGGGAGTAGTGCTGCTCTGAAAAGAAAGATCTCAGATGACGTGTTCCTTTATCATCGCCAGAAGAGCCGGGAGACGCTTTTATGAGGCATGCACGTTATTATTGATAGACAATCTCTGTGCTGCAGGGCAAAAGTAGTTAATGCTGTCTTAGGTCTCATGTTCATGTCTATTCTGTCCGCTTAATTGGTGTGCAACGTAGTGATGAACATTGCATTTCAGTTGCCTTAGTGAGCCAGGGGTTAAGCAGGGTTACTTCAATGCTTTCTAGTGTCTCACATTTCAATCAAGGCTGAATTAAAGCTGCAAGTGTTGTCATCCCTCTGGTTACTTGTTCCGTTTAATTGTGTCTACACATATACATTACAAATACTCATTCAGACAGACAACAACACACACACCTCAGTCTGTATACAAACACACCGACACAAAACATCTTGAGGCTGATCCCAGGTAACAATGTAAGAGACAAATGGTAAATCTCAGAGCTCTCCCGAGGCCTCGTGTGACTATTTTTGGAGTCGGTGCTCATCTCGGCTCATCTCCTCTGACTCTCTCTTACCGCTGACAGTTTGCTCTGCCTCTCATGCTTCCCTAAAACGCTTGCTCACCCCGAGCCACTTGTTTATCAGTCTAATGTTTGTTCTTGTCAGGGACAATATGTTCTCTCTCTGCAGCAGTCTACTCAGTTATTCTTCATCTGGCCCCTGGGCTGTTCTTAGTCGGCCCGTGTCCCAAGACACCTCTCCACTGACCAATGGAGGGCTTTAACTATTTATGGCTGTTAGGTGCTGGCTTCATACGAGCAAACTAGGTAATGGGGTGTATTGGGCACATCAGTGGAAACCAAGTGATAAGGCATTTTGTAAAGACTGATCGGAGCTTGGCTCTTTGTGACATCACACAGGAATTGTGAAGAAGTCATTATAATGCGGATGTTTTTGTTTATGACAGGAAGAAGTTATGGCTCTATAATGCTACTTTAGCTAAGGTTTTCTTTGTGACTCCAGAAAATCAAAATCAAAATAGAGCAAAGGATTTTCTCCTCCAAGCATCTTTACAGAATCCCAGTTGAGGGGTCACAAAAGCTTGCTTGGAAACTTCCGGACCAAGAGGAATTTTCCCTTTTCATTTCCGTCCACTCGGGATGCGATTTCACACCATTAGCCTCCCCTCCTCCTCACACCACCCTTGGACCATAAATATTTCAACCTCTCAATCTATATTCATTATAAAACACATGCCCAATGCAGTATGTGGTTGTGAGGACACAGGGCTTTTATTTATTCATCTTATTTATTTATATTTCTTTCCTGAGGGCGAGACGTTGGTTTCTATCCATCTTTGCTGATTGCTGGCTATTACAGAGCACTTAGAGCTTCTCCTGAACTGGCCAGAGGGGAGCACAATCCTCAAGAGATTGGCATGCTTCAGGGCTAAGAGGTGTGTTTGTTGTGTGTGTTTTTCTGGGGAAGTAACAGAGAGTATCACGAGAGAGATAGCAAACTTTAAATATCTGGAATGAAAAACAAAAAACTAATGTAAAGAAGAATTGTGAGTTGTGTTGTTTGTCACATGATTATCAGTCTTCTCAGCACAAGGCTATTTCTGTCATGTTCAATAAATTATTTTTAATGCACATTAAATTTACACTCGCTCTGCGTGCACATATATTCCCCCTGCTCCTCTTACGTAGCTGTGTGAGCTTAAGATGTCCCGAGTGATGTTTAAGTTTCTTTATATAGTCAAAGTTAGCTACCCTCTTTTTCACCTTGTCACATGCTGTCTTGCTTCAGTGGAACATGTCATGAATACCATTTTTAGCCTTTTTTGTCATCCTTTATCCAAATGTTCATAAACCTTTAATGACACAACTTATCTGTTTCTAGTAAAACCACATCCATGTTGTTGTCACATGCGGTCTTGGTTGGTCAGCATAAGTGCTTGTTTGTACTGTGCAGCCCAACTGTTACTGGACTTTTGAGGCCGAAACTGACATTAGGGAGTAAGATATCAATATATTGGCCAATATTCTTATATATACATGAACTAATATAGATAAGCACACATTTTTTGGCAGTGATCCCTCAAATGTGGTTATGAAACATGGACATGAACACGGACATAAGAGACATTATTTACCATCAGTGCAGTGAAATAACTAAACCTTACTGGGAATCTGATAATTACAAATTATCTCAAGCATCATTTTCTGAAAGTTCTGTAGAAAAGGTTTTTATACTGATGCATTTGACTACCTACCACCAGAATCTGGCCAAATTTAGCCACCAACATTTTTCTTTTGCCTGTTGCTGGTATTGATTGTTTAATTTAACTTTAACTTCACACACCAGCTTAGCAGCCTTGTCAGCAACACCCGTTGCCAGAACATCACAGACTGATCCTCCATGCTTCACAGACAAGGCCCAACAATGCTGCTGGCTGAATCTCTTGGCTTGTTCTGCTCAGAGAGTTGTCCAGTGCCTTGCTTAATCACTTTCACTCTTAATTTTTACTCAGCACAGTTACGGTTGTGATGCTTACGTTCTTACTAGTGCAGTGTAAACACTACAAATCTATGATTAGTTCAAGCCGTGTGTCTGTTCAGGAATAGTTAGGCAAACACTTTCTTTTATGAAGGCAGCAGCACCAGTGGTTGAGCCTCCCTTATGTTGTTTTAGTTTTGATGACATTACGGGAAATTCCCTTCAATAACAGTAGCACTGTTTTAACTTGAGTCATTTCAGCGACACCCCAGGCATATTTTTTACCAGAACAGAGTGTTTTTATTCTCTGGATTTAAAAGGAATCCAGTTTGGGACTTAGTTGGTTGTAATATCCAGAGCTCCTGTGCTCTTGTCCTTCAGTTTTGTTTTTTGTCCAAGCTATTACCAATTGACATCATCCTAGTAGACAGGACTATTAAAACCAATTTTCATTGTGCAGACCTTAACTGAAATAAGTGCAACATCACTGGAACAAAAACTTGCCAGGCACAGTGTTTGGGGACTAGGTTTCACTGCAGCCATTTATTCAGCAGCATCCAGTGATGCTGTACATGGCAGTAGGCCAGTGTCTGTTGGGTCTCCTGGGTGTTACTGTGTGTCATGTCACTATAGAGGCATGCAGGTCAGCTTCGCTACACGAACAGTACATGTTCTGCTCTGCTTAGATCTGGATGACCGCATCCTGTGGTACAACGCCATCAAGGTGTACGTGGGAAGGTTGGGTGAGCCCTTGTAGTTGAAGCTGTATTTTGCCATGCATGTGTGTCTACGTGTGTGCACCTTAAGTGTGTTCACTGTCACAGAAACAATCTGTCCAGTAGTGTCTGCACATGTTTAAAGGAGCGAAAACAGAAAAGAATCAGCAATTCTAATCCGATATAGTTTTTTGTCAACTTAAGCAAAATATCTAGTTAGCAGTCTGATTTGTGTGTGTGCTGTTTGTTTGTTCAGTTCAATTTTTTACAAACTTTTCCCAGAATTGCCTACTCCTACTGAAGCATCTTTGGACCAACAAACAAGAAACACAGTAACATTTCAGGGATAAAAGAGACTTGGCCATCATGATAACATGAGTAAGATTAGAATTAGAGCATTTGAGTGACATGTAAGACGACTGTAAATTACGCAGGTTTGTTTTGGACAGAGAAAGATGGAGCTGGTTTAAAGGAAGCTGGAGGGGTTGGGGGTAGAAAAAGTTAAGACACTCTAACAACTGTATCTGTTGTTAATGGACCTGTATTGACTGTCAGTATGAAACCACACTGAGTATTCCATGTCTGCAAATAGTGGAGTTCATTCTCTGGTGTTATGGATAAGTGTTGACCCCCCTTTCCCTCGCTCAAATGCCTCCCCCCAGACTTAGAGCAACCCTCCCCTGCCTCCTGTCGTTCTCCTCATTCCTTCCTTCTCCTCTTTCCTCTTCCTTTATCCCTCCATCTCACCTATTGATTGGCCAATAATGTGTTTTCAGTGGTAGATTAATGGCACATTATCCTGACAAGGGTGTCTGAGGGGACAGGACGTGAGGGAGGGCGTTAGAGACGATGTTCTTTAATTGATACATGGTGTGTGTGTGTGTGTGTGTGTGTGAGAAAGAAAAGATAATTAATTTATATCATTTTGCAAAGATTTGATGCGACTGGGTTCTTTGTTTTGTTGGTTGTATTATAATGGATTTACATCAATTTACATAGACAGTAACTTTACAACTTTATTGTCGAACCGAGGCCAGAAAATCAACAATCAACTTTTGTTGGCTATAAATTCCTGACTAATCAACTATAAAACAGACGTTCATAGTTCCCAGATGATGAATCCTAAACAGTTCCCACAAATGAACTCAAGAAAATGTCAAGAGAATCAGGCCCGACATTATCTGGAGTTGCCTTTACACTCTTGCAGCACACAGCAGGCCATGTTCGTCGTGTTCTCACCTACAGGAAATGCTTTTGGTTGAGGCAAGGAGCGGTGCCTGGGTAGAGCGTGCATGAGGAGGAGGACTCATCTGTCATGATGCCTGTTTTGTTGTTGATGTCAATACTACATGTATTTGGACATATCCGCAATATCAACAAAAGGCGGGAAAGCAATATACATGCAAGCAGAATAGAATACAGACCTCACTCCGATTAACGCGACCACTTTCTCGCTATGAATTCTGTAATCTGACTGAAGGGAGCTGACATGGTAAAGGTAGTTTAATATGTAGGCCAACAGAATTGGACATTTGTATTCACGCATACAGCTTCTCTGGGTAATGGCCCAACAATTTTCGGGGCTACAGTGCTTCTGTGGAAAGGATCGTTAAAGTAAGGGATAAACACATTTGTGGTATGGCGGGAAAAGTCTTAAAAATGTTACAACAACAACGTCTAACCCAGTTGGATGAGTTGCCATAACATTTGTAACATTAATGTCCTCTTCACTTTTAAGATGGCTTTTAAGATGGTGGAAATTCACTAATAAATAAATTATAAATAGTCAATACATGAAGTAGGAAGCACCGTACAATCACACACAGATTTCAGTCCTGTTCATATTGCATGGTCTAAATCTATAAATTCATTAATGTTTTTTTAATTTTTTTTTACCCTCTCACTTATCTTATATTGCAATTAATTTTTTGGCTGAGGTCCAATATGGTCTCATCTCTGCACTCACCTCTTACAGCTGTGTCTGCATCACTTGCTATTATCTGATTTCATTCCCCTCTATCAATTTCCTCCAGCAATTTGCATCATGGAGAAGGGGGGTTGACTAAATTAGCAGATCAATAGGCCATCAAACACTCTTTAAGTGTGACACATACACAGACCTCCTGGCTTAGGTTTCCCTCTCTAACTAATAGCCTTGTTGTTTGCTTTACAATGTGCTGTGTCATGTAGTTTTGGTCTCGGGTTGCCCCTCTATGTGCATTGGGACACCCCTAGGGAATCCTTGGGACGCGGCTGTTACTGGAGCACACACTCGCAAATGCTTACACAATTGGCTTCTTTTATCAGAATGACCGACATTGTTACGGCATTTTTGCACTGAGAGCTGTAGTTTTTATGAATTATACCTCACCAAATTGAAAATGTTTTTTCATCATACAGACAAATATACCCAGTGGAGGCGAAGTATCTTTATAAAATCCTCCAAGACAAATCTTTTGATGGCAGTCCTTTATGTGCTTTCATTTCTTAGACGCATGTTCAGGGACAGTCTCTCCCATCGTCTTGGGCGATGACCTTTGTCAGATGACTGGAGGAGGTCATCAGAGGTTGAAGTGACAAGTGAGCAGAGAGAGGGGCCCCCACCAAGTCATGCAGAAAGGAGCTGCCAGAGAGTTTAACACAGGCGTAGTGCACACACACACACACACACACACACACACACACACACACACACACACACACACACACACACACACACACAAATAGCCACTCTGAGACGCTGTCCAGCCAACAGGAACAGGACTTCCTTGCTCCTGACCAGCTAGACCTTGTCTATAGAGAGGCGCAGACCCATGCAGGAATACAAACGTGATCGTAGTTTTTCCAACACAAACACACACTCATCAACTTGTTCTGCCCCCCCCTCTCCGTCTCTTTGTTACACACTCACTCCTTCTCATTCAGTCATAATCGCACAGTGGGGCTTCAGTGCACAGACTACTGTGATGAGCTATGACAAGGCGAGAGGCGGGAGGCAAGCACAGTAAGAATGGGAGAGGAGGATGGAGTGACAACATGAAAAGAGCACCGTGGTAGAAACAATTAGCACTTCTTATAACAAGCATAGAGGAGAAATTGGTGCATTATGTCCTTAGTAAGGCCATTCATAATAATACATTAAACTTTATATTTCAAAGAGTTCTACCTCATTCTCTGCAGTCCAAGGATCCAGCCTGAGTGCCTTTAACAATCTTCAATTTGTGTCTCCATTTAATGCAAGAAAAATGTACAGAAGATACCATTTGGCCACACCTCACATCTTGTCTGCCATCATGTCTAAGCGGGTAGCCGCCAGGGATTGTGGGTACTGAGCAAGGGAGTCTCTCTAGCTGTTCTGAAACACGAGACAGCCTGCTGGACACACCAGGCCTCTCGTCTTCAGTGAATAGACAAACACACACAGACACACAGTCGGTGTCTCTGAATTACACACGATGCATGCAAATGCCTCAGAGATTTCTTTATTATTTGATGGAGTGGATCGATAATGACCAAATAATGATCTAGTTTTTGATGGAAAACCTCTTTACGTCAGCGATGTGTACAAATGTCGTTCAGGTTTCTGTTGTTGTTTTTAATCTCTGTGAGGCACTTTGAGCTACTCTTCTGCATGAAAAGCGCCATACAAATAAAGATTGAGATTGAGGTTTTACTTTTCTATTCAGCAAGACTTAGTGATACATTCATAAAAATGTGGAGAGTTAATGTTGTGGCAGTGTGCGCTAGGGGCTAAAGTGCATCACGGATTAGATCAACAGGCTTTCAACTCAAACATCATTTTCCTACTTTTATAGTTAGGATCATTTTAGATCAGATTTTGATAGAAACCTCAAGTTAAAAACAGTTCAGTTGTGCTAACTAAGAAATCCTGTCATCCAAGTCAAGGATATTAAAGTCTGTAGCACAAGGAGGGTGAGGAGAAAAAAAATTCCCTGCAGGGATCAATAAATTGCCAAATTATGTTTGGTTTTCGGGAAGTCATGAGGTTCCAAACATCACTACTTTGAACTGTGAGGCTTTTACAACCGCCGCAATCGTTTTATATTTTAAAGGCTACAATTATGAGTCTCCTTAGGGGAAAAAAAATGTAAGGGGTTCAGTTAAACAGACAAAACAAACGCCCAGAAGTAGCTGGTGTAGAGGGTTGTGTTTTAGCAACTCAGTATTTTTTAAACAATGTTTTCTTTTTCAAAGATAAGCAAAAATTACAATAAATCGTATCAAGCTGCCTATCTAGTGTACAATAATGCTTACTTGACACCCAGAATATAAAGGCTATATCACCAACAGAAATGTATTAAGATTTTGAGCCTGATGCTCATTGATTTGTACATTTCTTTCCTTGACTTTCAGTATTATTACAATTGAAAGGAGCAGTTACTTCCAGCTGTCACCGCTGGTTACTGACTTTTCCTCCTTTTTTTCCTAGTCTGTTCTTCGTTACCGCATTATAAAGTTACACATTGCACAAAGCAGATGATATGACAATGAAGGATGATTTATCAGGGGAAACGGGAAATCCACAAAGTGCCTGAACTATGTTTCTTTTTAGGGATTAGTGTGGTGCATTAATTCACTCTTAGGTGAAAGTGCAACCCCAAATCTTTAACAATACGTCTGACTTGAAGCTAGTCCATAAGGATTAGGCCTTGGCTTGGCTTCACAAGAGAGAGAGTACAGCTTACCGCTGTGTACACTTAAATTTATGCTGAGGCTGCCGGCATATTGGTCTGTGGCTGTGGTATGACAGCAGAGTGGCCTCCGAGAGAGCTTGAGGAACTAGACGCCGTCTCACACGCAGAGAAACACACCTCCTGTCTGCATCTATCCGCCACTTCCTGCACTGATCATTATTTATCAAAAATGTTCAAGTCTCTGAATGTGGGACAAAATTAGTCCCATATTGCTCACAGTGTTTTCATAGGAATGTGCTGTGTATATCTAGAGGCTTTTACACAGAAACATAGTCTCACCACCTGTCTGTTTGCCACTTGCAAAATGCCCATAATACTAACTTCATGTTCTTGTGTGGTAATCAGTATTTTTCCCTTAAAAAATATTGTTTCTCAAGGAGGAATAAAATTAATCTCATAACATATTGCCAATATAGTTTACAAAAGTGTGTAGTTTATAACCCAAATGATCTGTTGTGACCAGCTGCAGATACATATTTGAGTTTCGATATTGACATCTTCCTTTTTGTCATTTCTTTTGTCAGACTTATTGACATTATTACAGTTTATATCTTGTTCCGTATACTTTTAATATAAAGCTTTTACTAATAGTTTTACTCAGTGATGCAGAATTGATGCATGTTTTTTATGCAATTTATACAAACTGCTTTGCTCCCAGTTTGGAGTGTATGCTTTCAAGCAAGTGGGGCCAGTTGGATTAGGAAGCATTGCATCATTATACATTAAGGGGCCTTTACTGACACCAAATGTATACGTTTCTGCTTTGATTTAAGATTTTACAATTTTATGTTAACTGTTCAATGTGTTCAAGTCCTCACATTCTTGACCTATAAAATTCCTGTTTGACTTAATGCTGAAGTTATTAAGGTACAAGAAAAACAAGTGGATTTATAAATAAACAGAACACACATTGTTCCTTCATTAGATGTAATTGTGTGTAACTATAGCACTTTCGGAAACAGAAAAAATTGAAAATACTGAATCAGTTCTGTAAAAATATTTCTTGAATGAAGATGTTTTAATTACAGTTTCAGTAAATAGTGTAATGAGCCTATAGGCAAACGTGGAGTAAAGTAAGAATAGTAGGATACTCAGAAAAAAGACATGCGTGAAACATAATAATAAAATGTTAATTACATTCATTTAAATACATAGATAATTTCAGTAATTCAAAATTCATTTTGATACAGGAAATGCATGCAGATAGCTAGGCTGTAGTAATTTCTTTGGTGGCTTAAGCTGCTGGAAATGCTGTTGTTGTTGTTTTTGATAATGATGATAATAATGATAATGATAATAATAATAATAATAATAATAATAATAATGATAAATTTTATAATGTCATAAACACTGTTCTATAGGCCTCCCCCAGGCTATCATTAGCTCAGTCTGCTATTCTCTCTAAAAAAAAAAGCGACAATGTGTAAATCTAGCAGGTTTAGTGTCAGGCCTACAAAACCCAGCTTTGACTGAAAAATAAATAATACCGATTAAGCTTATTTTTTAATGTGATATGTAACTACTCCTCTGTTGTTGTACGTGTAGAACAGTAAGGCCGCAGGTCCGGCCCACCATCTTTACACCTTAAATGCTCGAAACTTGGCAACAGACCACCAAAAAGTGTCTTTTTCACGTGGGGGGCTTGTGAAAGCATCATACGTCCCCGTCGTACAGGCTGAAGTACTTGCTGGCGTTTGAGAAGCAGAGGTAAGGCGTGCTGCTGCCCGGGTATACAACGGGCAGGGGCATGGGCAGCAGGCATCTCCCCAGCAGGTTGCTCTCTTTGTACAAGGCCGGGAGCTGCCCCACCACCACGGGCTTTCCAGTCTCGGGGAAATCACTAACAGGTCCGTCGATTTCAGTCGAGATTTGCCGTTTCAATTTATTCCTGCGGTTCTGAAACCATATTTTCACCTGGGTCTCCGTGAGCTGAAGTGAACTGGCGAGGCAGGCGCGCTCTGCGCTGCTCAGATAGCGTTTCATGTCGAAGGTAGACTCCAACTGGAAAATCTGTCTCTTGGAAAAAATCGTGCGCGTCTTCTTTTTCGTTATCATTTTGCTCTTCTTGGCGGGGCTGCCTCCTTTGTGGGGGTCTGTGGCCGTTGTGGTGGAGCTGCTGTCGTCGCAGCTGCTGTCCCCGCTCTCGAAGCGCACCTCTGTCGCCTTCTTCGGGTCTCCGCGGCTGATGATGACCGACTCCGTTGCTCCGCTGCAGTCTGTGATCAATTCTGTGGATAAAATGACACTAAGTTGAGCTCGTTGTGCTTAAGTTTCAACTGTGCTGCTACTATTGACATGAGGCCGTAAGATCAGATGGTAAAAGTCGTGCGTAATAGTGAACGCGTAACATAAGATCTCCACAGACAGCAGCAGCCACAGAAACACCAAACGCTCTTACCGCTGTCGTTGAGCCTGCTGCCCGGGTCCTGCCTCTGCTCCTCGTGGTGGCTCTGGAAAGCTTCTTTACGCATCGCCGTGGCCGAGTCATCCTGCAGCCCGGCGGACTGACAGCTGTCCCTCCCGCTTGTCTTGAGATTGAGGATGTTGTCAATAGTGAATTTCAGAGAGGCGGCGGGTCGACATGGTGCGTCCACTTTGTTCATATTCTCCAGTGCTTAAGTCGATAGTTGTTTACTTCCGCGACTCCACTAAGTCTAAACTGGGACTTTAATGTGACCACTAACGTCTCGATGCTCTACGCACCATAGCAGCAGCCACTGAGCAGACACTGCTGGGCTGGCGAGGCTCTGCCTGCGCCGTTACTGCACACACCGGATGGGGCGCGTGTTGTCGTCCTTGATTGGTCCAGAGAAGCGTGCAGTACGGTCCAATAACAGCGAGGGGATGGGAGGAGAGGGAGGGCAGGAGAGTGTTGTTGTACTCGCACCCCCTCCCCCCTTCATGCTCATACATCTGCTGCAAGCAGAGTCGGGGTCCAGAGCCCTGCTGGGGTCCCCCCAGAACAGACTAGTTTAATTTCACTGTTAATTCACGACATACTTTGTTTGCGCTTTGAGGCCATTCTCAACTGAGGGTGATTCTGATGGTGTAGTTTCCTCTCCATTTCTGCGGTAGCAGCCAGGTAGCGCGAGTGTGACAGCTGGTTTGTACCTTCAAAGTAAATCCGTTTATTGTTAGTCGCATTGCATCTTGTATCTGTCACTGGTGCATCCGTTGTTTAAAAACAAAACACTTTAAGAATTAGTGTAACGTGATTCTCTCGTGACGCACTAGGCTGCGAGTAAAATATTATGTAAAGTAGAAGTCTTGAAGTACACAAACAAACACGGGTGGGGGTCTTTTTTTGTTTTTTTTCCCCCTACATGTTTATTTATAATTTTGCATTCCCATAGGGATAGTTTATTTTATGAGGTTGTTAACTGTATTTCTATCCTGTAGTAGAGATAAAGTAAGTCACAGATTGGCACATTAAGATGACCATTTGAAGCAGCGAAATGTAAAAAGAAAACCGTCTTAAGATCAGTGGTACCTTGTGATTTTGCTAAAATTGTATCACAATAGTTTTATTGTATTACTTTATTTCTCTTGTGCAGCCGCTTTAACACGTATCTACCGTTTCCTGCGTTTTAACGTCTCTACATTAAAAATAAAATAAGAACTCAACAGTTTGGAAACTCGTAATTTCGTAGAAACAAAGTAGTATGCATATTTTTTTTAAATTCATGAACAGCACGTTTTCACTTCATTGACTCATTTGTAGTATAGGCTACATTTCTTAGTTCATCCAAAATCATGGCGCGTGGACACAGCTTACTGACTGAAGGTATTTGTGATTATTATTATTTATTTATTTTATTAAATAAGTTGGTTAATTGACTAAACCGGTAGTTTGTCCAAAATTGAATGACTTTCCGGTCCCGTGTTTCATCCTGATTTTAAACAGTTGATAATCCTTGGTGAAAAAATATTTAATATTCTTTCATGCATTATTTTATGTTGGGCACGGATGCCGCGGAGAAGAGCTTACAAAGAGCTTCTTCATGTGGTGTAAAAGACAGACAGGTTCTCTGTTGGTGTCACAAACAGATTGACTTCATTCTCTGCTGACCCTCCTCTGTGGGACCCTGCACGTCCGTGTTAGACAGAAAGGACACATTAGACATCAGTGCGCATCAACAGCAGGAAAACAGACACTTTAGTGCTTGATTTTTTTTATTTATCTATTATGTGAAAAAGTGACAAAGTTTGAAAGATTTGTGGCTTTAAATATAAAAGTTTGCAAAAATATGTGTATATTCAAACATACAGAACAGGACATGAACATCTCGGCCGCGCCATGCCTCTGCCGTTATTCTGTGACAGCAGCACAGACTCTTATGAACAGATTTACAAAAACGATGTATTGATGTTTTATAATCACGGTCTCTGTGGCTTTTTATCTTTGGATGCAGACTGTAGTTTTCTGCGGCATTGTGGGTTATTGCACGATTCAGATTGAATTACAGTTATTAACCAATATTTTGATACATCAGCGTCCAACAGTCTTTACACCAAGCCGGTCATCTGCGATCTCAACATGCTCATGGAGTGAGCAAAGGAGGACAGCGGGTAATTGATGGAGCTGGAGAAGCCCGCGACGGGTGAAGAAACTGAATGTCCGGTCAGGTTGAAACCCAGAGCTGCAGTGGGTGCAGGTCCCTCGTGATACAGAATGGGGACCCTGACGATTCGCTGACTCGAGTGCGGGATGTGCGCAGCCTCAAGGTCCGCCGCCAGCTGTCTCTTCCATTTATTCCTCCGGTTCTGGAACCAGATCTTGACCTGAGTCTCTGTCAGGTGCAGGGACGCTGCCAGCCCCGCTCTCTCCGAGCTGCTCAGGTACCGTTTCACGTCGAAGGTAGACTCCAGCTGAAACACCTGACTGCGGCTGAACACGGTCCGGGTCTTCTTCTTCCGGTTGGGACTCGGGTCCGAGGATGGGTCTTGCTCTGATCGTGTGTCGAAACCGTTCTGGGCGTCCTCGTTGTCGTCTGTCAGGCTGCTGTCGGCGGTTTTCCTGTCTGTTTCGTCGCTGTCCTCAGTGATCGGCTCAGACACGGCGGGGGAGCACCTGTCACTGGAGCCGCAGTGCTCATCTGTACCTGTGTTGTCTCTTGGACCTGAAAGGAGAAAAAAAAACAATTCCAGTCCCAGCTCGCTGAGAATATCGTTGGTCTTAAAATAGATTAAAACGTATTCCGCCATGCCTCAAGACATTCAACAAGATGAGTGGGATCAGCCCGCCAGGATAACGAAATAAAAAATAAATGGCGGACCTTAAGAAACTGAACGAAACTGTAGATAAAACCTTACATATCTGATTTTATTTTTAAATGAAGTTGGAGTTAAATGCCATTCAAAGCACTACGTTTTCAATTTGATAAATTTTTAGAAAGTTGGTGTGCGCATGGGCAAAGTTAAGGCGTTTATAATGGATTGCATAACATATGGTCCACGTGTTTGGCGTGATTATGACACAGATAAGAGTATACTGAATAGACAGCTGTCTGCCAAATAAAATCCAACCTGGTCTTAGCAGTTTAAAACTTAATAACCTCCAACAAGTTAATACAGAGATACTGTGCGGGCAATGACATTGATCAGGGGCATCCATCAGTGGTGAACACAAGGGTGATGTTATTGGAATTTTACAATCAAACTATCCGACTTTAAACACCAAAGGGAGGGGCACTTTGTTTTGATCAGAGTGTGTGTGTGTGTGTGTGTGTGTGTGTGTGTGCGTGCGTGCGTGCGCGTGTGTGTGAGTGGCACAAATGTCACGGAATATGGGTAAAAGCGTCATATCGACGTGCAGTCCTGCGCTTCTGTTTCGGCTTGTATACTGGGCTTTTTGTGCGTAATCCGTGTGCGTAATCTTCAGACTAGGGTTCGGATCTGATAACAAGCGAACATGAACTGTCCTCTGGGTGTGTACAGTAGAGGATAAATTGCGCGAATGATGATCAGTCAAACACTCACTCTGACACTTTTTTTTTATCGATGCAATGTGTGTGTACCACAAAAGATTTGCGGAACGTTAAGGCTTATTACAGACCAAGTGCGCGCTGAGCTCGGTGGGTAAACAGAGAGAACAGCCACAGTCCAGTCTTCACAGTCGACTCGTCCTGACTGTGTTGGTTTTATTAAATGAGGCGAGAAGCAGAGACGTTCAGTCTGCCTCCATTAACTCCATATGCTTCCAATAAAGCCACAATACAGTTACGCCAATAAATCAACGGGACACCTGAACGCGTAAATAACGAATCAACGATGTCTGGTTTTAAATAAAAGCTGCATAGTTGTGACATTGAACTGACTTAAGCAAAAGTACCACTATTCTTTTGTTAACGTTCAGACTCTTGTTATGAGATAATTACGCGCTTTCATGGTTAATGTGTCTGTATATTAATATGAGCCAATAGCATTTTGATTTAACCAAAAATGTGGTAAGCCTGTTAAACCCCTGCAGACAGAGCCAGGCTGCAATTAACTGCAACTTTCTGTTGAACGTAGTCTAAGATGCCACCCTCGTTTATTGCATGCTCTTGTTCAGCGCTTCGGTCAAACAATCATTTATTTTTCAGGACACGTATAAGCTGCTCTCGACTCACTCTGTGGCGTCTCCAAAGCTCTGAAGTTTAAGGCAGTCCCTCCGCGGTACCACTGCAACGGCGAGTCTCTGTACGGGGACCGAGCCGTGGAGCTGGAGCCTTCGGGCGCTGGAGCGCTCGTCTCGGCGTGATAAGCGCTCAGGGCTCGGCCGGTGGACACCGTCTCCACATCAGCTTCACCACGGCTGCCGTTCGACATCGGCTCCGGCCCAGTCCGCCCTTTGCCCAGTAGGTTCTCGATAAAAAACGACGACGCCCTCGATGAGGTGGGAGTCTGGTTCTCCGTGAGCTTCCCCTGCATGTTTTCCCGATTTCACGGTGCTTTTACGCCAAAAACCGAGCGGCTCCTGTCTTAATTGTGCGTTACGGCAAAAGAAAGTCCAAGCGGTCATTTCAAGCGTCGCTGCTTTTGAGCTGCGGTCGGATGAGGAGTCATTGCAGAGACGGGACGGGGATCTCCTCGGTGCCAGCGGGAGGAGAGGGAGACAGGGAGACGGAAGCAGTAGTACAGTGAAACGTCAAGTCAAACGCTCAGGGAGCCGAGGGCATCCAGCGATTGGACGAGCACAATGGCAAATGGGGTTTTCCAAGGAAAGGACTATGACTGTCTCTCTGCGTCAGCGTGTGTGTGTGTGTGTGTGTGTGTGTGTGAGTGAGTGAGTGAATTCACGTGCAGGCCCGTCCCCTCGAGGCCATGCAGCCAGGAGAAAACCTCTGTTCGTGGAACAGCAATCTTTATTTGGGTCAATTAGAGAGCAAATCAAAATAAAGATCCGCCAGAGCAGCAGCAGCCATCCCCGGGGTCGAGCCCCCCCCGGTCCACTCTGACATAGGCAGGCTCACAGTCAGCAATTAACTGGCAGGGAACAACAGTGTGGAGCCTGTCCATTTTAAGGGTGTGTGTGTGTGTGTGTGTGTGTGTGTGTGTGTGTGTGTGTGTGTGTGTGTGTGTGCTTGCGCGCGCGCTGAGGTTGCTCCTTTTAGAACATTATCGCAGCAAAAAGCCAAGGCTACCTGTGTTTCCATCATTGTAGGCCTTAAAGCTAGGAAGTTTGGATAACCTTTGACAGCATCTGGAAGACGTTTCGGTTTTCAGTACAGTACAGTAAGCCCATATAATAATACGTCAGTGGTGGTTGATGTTTTCGACCTCAGAGTTATGGTTATGGTTTTTAAATGCTTGTGCATACTCACCCATGCATGGCTTGGCACGTGAGACGCTGCGTCTCGGAGATGCGGCAGCTGTCAAAGGTTATCAAAACTTCGCTTGATGGCTCCAATAGTCCTGATAATAGGCCTGTTTGTCTGCAGCCGAGCGCTGCGGGGGCTAATTATGTCGGACTGCGTATGTTTTTATATTTAAAGTTGATCGGCGGTATTAGGACTATTTGTTTGTACGGTGATGTATTGTGGCCTGCATGTAGTGATTTGAGACCGTCTCAGTCTAATTTGTGTAAGTAATTTCTGGTTTGTAGTTTCATGATGTGAAGCATTTAGTAATTAACAATCAGGAGGTTGATCTCTGAAGTTTGTATTTGTGCAGAACAGTTGAACAGATCGTCTGTTACGTCGTTGTTTTTTTTTTGTTTTTTTTAAAAATATTAATCTTGACGTTTCCATTTCACCTCAAGCAACAGGCCTTCTGTTCCTCGGGAAATCCGCAAAAAGAACATCTC